>JAMBLF010000952.1:0-165691 GCA_030578115.1 Leucoptera coffeella | reverse complement strand
CACAGAAGTTGGTAACATTATAATAGTACTTACTAGATATTTTGAAGTGTTTGTAGTTGTTTTTGTTTATTGTCATATTTCATAAAATATAGGGATTAATTTATGGAGACTGTACGTACAACACCGCTGTCACATTTGAATATAATAAGAGTTACCAACCCATCACCAAAGAGATTTTCAAAATCCCTTCTTACACGCATAAACTTAGATATTTCTTAATCTACAACAGTACACTGGCCGCTGCCAACTCCGTAAGGGAAATGAACTTGATAATAAAACTGGAGTGGCCATTTGGCATGCCAAGTCGCCCCGCCGCGATAACGGTCGTGAAGATATCTTTTCAAGCAATCTTCAAGACAGGTTACCCGTTTTGGGAATTTATTTTTCGTTTGTTTATAACAAATGCTTCGTGAAAAACGTTTGAAACATGTATGTATATATAGATTCACGTCTTATAACTTTTCTGGTATATACAGAACCTCTGAAAGATAATAATCAAGTAATATAAACCTCCTAGTCAACTTTTGCACAATACAATACAAAATTGTGATTCTAAAGTGCTACTGTTTGTCTCAGATTTCTAAATGTCACAATATATTCCACTTTTATTAAGTCATCTACGAGTACTAAGACATAATGAGAAGAAAGTAAGTAAGCAATCTATGTATTTACTATTTACACTATGAAAGACACAGTACCATACATACATATTCATTCAAGTCCCCTAAACCATTTCAGAATCGACAGAACCTCGGAGACATGAAATCGCCTTGACCACTTTTTAGCATATAATTTTATATGAAATAATAGTGACACAGTATCATAATATATAAGTATTATAGAACTTTCTTATTTCAAATATCTGTAATAAATACGTACCTTCAAGTATATAAACATTTATTTAAGGTTTCCTACATAAAATATTAATGGTATCTACATATTAAGTATTATATAACCAGACCATTCCCGTGCTAAAAAGAATGCTAACTTCCTTGCTGCCGTTCTTCCCACCATGTCGTAGGAGGCGAATAAAAGACTAGGGGTAAATTGAATCTACTGGGCAACTAGCAACCTGTCACCAATGTTCCATAGTGAAATTGCAACCAAAACATAAGAGTAAATTAATGATAAAAAGTAACCTAGGAGATATTATTTATCCACCTCGAAAAAGATTAAAGGACGTGAATGTATATTTTTGTATAATCACGTGTTTTACTTTAGTATTTTTATTTATTTATTTACAATATTATTACATACCTTACAGGGAAATACCTAATGCGTATGCAATATTACTATATTTAATAATAAATAATATTATAATTATACTAGTGACCCGCTCCGGCTTTGCACGGGTATAAAATATATAGCCTACTCCACTATTTAATGGATGTTATTATACATATAAACCTTTCTCTTGAATCACTCTATCTATTAAATAAACCGCATCAAAATCCGTTGCGTAGTTTCAAAGATTTAAGCATACTAAAGAATAGGGACAGAGAAAGCGACTTTGTTTTATACTATGTAGTGTTGGTATTACATACCTTACAGGTAAAAACCTAATGCGTATGCAATATTACTGTATTTAATAATATATATTTATATAATCATCTTAAATTAATCAAATAACTTGAACACGGCTTTGGCGAACTCATACGACCCACACTTGTACGTTAATAGTATGTATGCTTAAGTGATCCAGCCCACGCAGTACTCAAGCGTCCATGCTTCACGTCAGGCCGTTTCAGGAACGAAACATTTCACAATTCGCTGAAATATATTGCGTTTAATGTGTGCGGAGACAGGGCACTGGGGCCTGCATTTACTACTACATTTCGCCATGTAGGGAATGTGCTTGTGCGGTTGGGTAGGGTGCGAGATTTAAGAGGGTATAAATTAAAGTTATGTTACTAATTCTATGGTTTAGATAAGTCTTGTATATAAGTGAAGTGTATAAAAACCTGTACGAATATAATTTGTGTATATTTTTATTTAAGTGTCAACAATGAAGCTGCGATGTAACCATTTACGTTATTTGAGATTAGTGCACAATTTTTGACAGATATTAGCAATTTATGTTTATTAAAAATACTACAAAAACAAAATTATATAAAATTTTAAGAATACTACAAATAGTTATGTAGCTGGGATCACTAAAAATTCAAACAGATTGTATAAAAATCAGTGGTTTATAAGTGTAGATTAGCTTAGTACTAGTATAGTAGTTAACTAGTTACATTGACGTAGTTGGAGAAAAATTAAGGATAACGTGAATTCATCATATTAAACTATAATACATTTATAATGTGTCATATTATCACAGTAATCATCATTTTTTATTTGCCCATTCCATTGAAATCAGTTCCTGATCCTTGATGAACAATGTCATTCTTCTGTATCCTATATATTAAGGCCATACACTTTTAAGTTTATATCGGCCCTTTATAGTCATTGCTTAAAATAATCGGTACCTTTTTGCATGTGCTGCCAAGCATTTCGCTTTACGTTTCATTCTAGCGTCTATCACTCTAGTAGTCCAAATTGTATCTGAAAAGAAGAATTATTATAGGGAACGTACAAATTACGCTGTATGAACACTGTCAGTTCATCTTTGCGAAAATCTTTTGCTACCTATAACCTTACTTTTTGGGAAATAGTCTTATCTTTTTGGTACATTCACAAGTTTCATGATCTAAGAAAAGAAAAGGTTTGCACTCGATGTTTTTCTCACATACTTATCAGGATAATACATTACATTGTTTCGTATCATGCCATTACTCTAATAAAACTTACAAATCCCTGTTTTCAATTTGAACATATATTCAACCTAGCTAGCTACAAATCATTGATATACATACACAAAATGTTTGTTTCGCTGCATATATTGTTAAGGTAGACAGATATCAGGAACACACAGCACTAACCTGTTGAAGCAGACATCGCGACAGGTAAGTAATTCTTCCTCTGTCTCATGATTTTCCCTCTTTTCCGCTGTTTGTAGTTGACCTGGCTTCTGGATCCAACCATGAGCGCCATGTTGTAATGCTGCACAGCCTCTAACAGAGTCTTGTTGCCCAAAATGGTGTCTCGCCATCGTCTACTCACCATCATTGCGTTGTTCAACGAATATTCATCTAGGTAACTGTAGAGAGAATTTTTACATCTATCACTGGATTAACAAAGGTTAGAAAAAACAACGAACAACGACAAAGTTGAAAGTCATTTGTTTAGTAGGTATGTTATAATATAGATGATGGTTATCTAAGAAAAGCATTTAATCGCATTTTAAAGTAGTAACTAAAAGGCTTATGTTTAAGCGCTTATCAAAAAGTACTGTTTGGCGCACCAAAATAATACACAGTCTTAACCCAAACTTAACCTTTGCTATATTTTGGTGTGCGTTTAGCTGTATTTTGGTGTACATTTCTTCCTTTTTGATGAGCGTTCAATTATGTTACTAACTAAAATAAGTACATACCTATATACTCGTAATCTGAATCTCATCGCAAAAGTAGTTGTTTGGCCTCTTAAGGCTCTTAGCATTTTTTGCAGTTAAATACGAAACGCAAATCTACTGCATGATATATGACACTAATAAGTAAACTTTTGTATTCACTACACAGACGATAAATATCACAAGACAAAGAATGAGTACCTAGCAGGGAAAAGTTACTTACTGCTTCAGCATAATATTGTACAGATATCATCTACAACAGATACGAAAAATATCAACGAAATCTCGCACACTAAACCACTGCACAGAGCTCGCGCCTAACACTAAGTACTCGCATGGAAGCGTCCTACGAATTTTGAGGCGAAGACAGGGAAAATAAAGAAGAAATATTTCAACGACATCGTAGCCTGGCGTAATCTGATTAGTTCACAATGGATGTGGCTCCACAGCATGAGGATAAAGCCAGACGTGTTAGCAATAATACGTCCTCTAAGATGGAAAGAGAATGATATGTAGCTGCCTTTCTTCCTGGCTTGTTTATTATAAGACTTAAAGGAATCGTTTGGGGGATCAGCTGGCAATTTTTCATCAATAACTATGCCGTCAAATAGTATACAATTATGATAAAAGTTATCGAGAAAATGTATTTTACAAATTATTACCTACTCGAAAGAGATTTAAAGACGTGAATGTATATACACTTATTTAAAGGGTTGGGTGGTAATTGTACCGTAAAGAAGAAATAAATATTTTGGATTTAGATATTCATAAAAGATTGTGACGAGCTAAGTAGCTACAGAATAAGGGGAAGTTCATTTAAGGCACAATACCTACATACACGATATTAAAAGTCCTAATCTATACGTATACTTTTATTCACAGGTTCATACTTATACCACAGTATTCTACTATGCTTAGACATGCATGTTCGAAATATTTTTATCTACGTAATTATTGTATAATACTGCCATCTATTAGATCACGCTGTAACTACGGAAAATCTATGAAACTTATTCTTATAAAAATCCAGATGCTGATGATGTTATAGTAAACAAATTAACAGCACAGATAATAGTCATATACTGGGCAATTATAAAATTTTGCTATGATTAACTTTATCACCTAGTATTCCTCTTTATAATACTACTTTTACATGATTATCGACGGTTGCATGATTATCTTACCTAAATATCATCCATGATATCTCCAAAGGTAGTTTCTTAACAAAATCCTGTTTTACATCAAAAGGGAAAATCTGCGAACCAAAAACAAATACATCGTTTGGATAAAATATCATTTTGTATACCTATGTCTATTTTATTTTGAATGGATAACACATCACAGATGTCACTCCATTTTTATTGTTTCTTATAATATAGGGCTAATTGAATGCAGAATCATTTTTCCAGAAGATTTAGTTCACTAAATTGATATCAAAGTACATTTATTAAATTTTATACAAAAATATGTTTGTTTTGATAATTTTGATCGGTGACTGTTGCCATATTTATTATAAAAATACACCATCAGAAAACTTGGTTTATGCAACTACTTATGTCAAGTAAAATCGTTTTTGGATTTGATTCGTGGTTTGAAGTTTGTTTTAGTATATGAAGCAAAAACTTTTATATATCATATTTAATTAAATTACTCTTCATGAAATTGCGTTTGGTCACTTAAATATTTAAAATTAATGATTAAAAAAACATTATAGGATAACATCACGAGAGAACCTAGAGATCACCCCACATAAATTGGCAGTTGGAGGCGTCGCCACAGTCGCGTAATTCAGTGTTACCAGTAAACACGCCAAAACTAGCACTCACTGTGCCATACGGCTCAATACATTATAGGTTTCATTTGTAACGGTGTTTGGTTGCAGAGCTCAAATAACCTCAAATAAAACAAAGTCAAAATATGTTTATTAAACTGTTTGAAAACATGATTAATTATTAACGGGACTTATCCTTCTTACTATATATTACATAATTATTATGTGTTCCTTCACTCTGTCCGCAATAGACCGTTTAGTCTGTCTGACGTAGGATTTCCCACAACTGCAATCAATCTTATACACACCTTTATATCTTATATCATGAGTATAAATCGCGAATCTCTTAAAACTATTATTTCAAACATGGCACTGAGCATTGTCTTTACATATTTTTTACCGAGGTTAAATCAGCGGAGACCCTAGCTTGGAGAAGAACTAACAAGAAACTCCGGAAATCAATTTATTATAATCACCCTTAACAAACATAAAAATTACAAAGAGTGAGCAAAAAACACAATGCTGGTAATACTAAATTTACCTTTCATACAAAATAACACGCAATGGCGGAAACATCAAATTTAGTTCCAAGTTTGGCTACTGCCAATTTATGTGGGCGATCTCTATTATATTCTCGAAACAGATAAAATTCAGTGGTTGAAAACAATTGACAAATATTGCGACACGCTTAAAATGGTTACATTAGATGTTAACTGTCTAGTATTTTATAAATGATCCGAGGTCTATCAAAACATTTATGAATTCGATGTTACTCCTCCATCATAATAAGTGTGTGTAAAGTATAATGCATACATTCATACATACACTTCACGCCTGATTCCCTGTAGAAGGGTAGGCATAGGTCACGAATCCCCATTTGTCCCGATGCTGACAGATCACTTTCGTTTCATTGACACTCATGCACATTCGGCGGTTATAGGTACTTCTAACATTGTCTTAATAGGCCGGCCGGTAACCGCCCTTCCACTTCACTCATATGTATTTCTTTTGTCAATTTATTATCATTCACAATAACTTCTTTCAAACCGACATCTTCCCTTATCACACTATTATAATTCAATCCGCATTTCAACGGCATTGATTCTACTTTCATGTCTATGTTTGTATCATATACTTATCTTACGCATAATTAGCTAATAAAATTAATAATTAGTGTCATTTAAATGTACTATGGCTTCATATTTAATTTTAAAATATTTGTTATAGTTCAATATTACACCTGTAAAATTATAGTACTAGAATAACGTTTAAAAAATATATTTATTAAATAACCTTGCATCCATATTAAGGTTTCAAAAATATTGTGATGTTAAATCTGCTTCTTGTCACTGTGTAGATTTTTGCTTGATATTGACAAAATTGTTGCGCAAAAATCCGCGCGCACTGTGCGCCAGACTGATCAAAGACAGATTTGACTTCACCTCCCGCCACTCTCCTCTCCGTCTGCTTGGTCATGTTGAGTATTTATGGAAGTAATTGCAAATTGGATTGTTAATTAAAAACAAGTTTAAATTTTACCTATACATTCACATAAATCACATCATTAACTTATCTTAGATGTAATTAAATTGTAAAATCATTTATCATGAATGAACACTGATAATTGTGAGTTTTGCTTGATAATCCCCCGACTCTGATGTTTCGCATGTGATTTCGTAAACAGTGGTTGAAGATCATTGGAAATGGAGGATAAGGACTTCAAATCCACTGTAAACGAAGACATCCCGATGAAGCCAGGTTGGTACAGCGGCCCCAATATCATAATAAAATTATAAGCACATTTTTCAATCCGAATAACCCGGCACTTTGTAATGGCGAATATTGGTGATGTTTTATTTATGTAATTATCTGTAAAGGTCATTACCAAGTAAGATTACATGGATATGTTAGATGCTGTTAGTTTATTCGATATATGTATTGAGAAATTGTTGACATAGATAAACCGTTCTTCTATAATTACACAGTACTTATGTTTATGAAAATTTAGACGAATCATTGTTTCGATCAAGTCGTGCTCATTTATGCAACGCAATCAGCAGAGCTATCACCCATCATTATCAAGTTTCATGATCTATTTAGTTAATGAAATAAAGAACACACAGTTTTATAAGAAATATAAAATTTTATAACCTCAAAATAATGAATAACAAACATAGATGCCATATCAATACTTGATTGTCCTTTTGTTTTTGTTAGTTTGAAATTCACCACGTCCCTAGCTAACATTTTTCTAAACTATAAAATAAAGTCGCATAATGCGGTGAGGGAAAACATCGTGAGGAAACCTACCTGTTCGTCGAACAGATAATAGTTAGTGCTTGTAAATGGCGACATGGCTGACCACCTGTCGCATTGAGTACTGACTATCTGGTTAAAACGTGGGTTCGAGGTGTCCATAGAATTACTACCTTCGCAATTGCGGAGATGGACACCTGAACCTCTGACTACGCTGCAAGGGTGAATGGTAGTGAATGCGTTTGTTTGTTTTGTTTGTTCGCATAATGCGTACATATATAAACTTAATTTTTTTTATTCTATATGTTGGAAGTTTATTCCATACTTTAAAATTTATGTTTGTCGAGCTTTCTGTTTTTTGAAAGTGTTTGATTACTTCATGACCATTATCCCTTGCGGAGGAGTTCACATGTGTCCATTTCCACAATTACTTTAGTTTATTGGACTCCATGGTTTCCGCAATTAGTCCCCACTGGGACCATTTTACGTGATATCACTAGCTATTCCAGCTAGCCCAGCACCCGCTAGAAGCGACCCAGGTTTACCTGGGATTTAAGCCACACTCGAGGGGTCTTAGTCTACTAATGCATTTTAGGCACAATTTGAGTTCATTAGTGATACAATAGTACTTCAGTGGCAATAAGTTGACACCTTTGGTACTCCTTTAACAACTTTATGCCCACAGAATCGCTATTAAACTGCATCTGAAGTACACTGCGTCTGTAAAGCTACTGTACTAATCAATCGTGCCTCAATATCACTTCAATGGTGTTATTTTTGGTACTCCACTATTGTTTTGACAGTTTTGTCTATGTTCAATCATTAGCGAGTGTGCTATTGAGTTGCCACTGAAGCACTACAAACACAGTACAGCAGAGACGCAATAGTGACGCAGTAGCGATTCAGTTGTATCATTGTCATAGGTAATTAGTGGACTAAGGCCTCAGGACAAAGTGGCCAATAGTTTCTATGGACTCTATGCAGCCCCTGCACATCTCCACAATGTCAGAGGTATTAATTCTATGACCATTTCAAGCCAATGCTTATTTGTTTCAGATAATGTAAAAGAGCATACTTCAGAAAGTAATGGAGCGTCTACAAGCAATGGTGATTCAATGCAATGGTTCCCCGAAAGTCCAGTGTATGAACCTGATGAACTTGCCAAAGCATCTGTGAAAATACAGGTAGGTGTTGTTAATTACAACTATCTTTTGCTAAAGAGTCTGGTCTGTGTATGTCACATAAACACCATGTAGGGAAATTTAAGGTTTGCATGCTCGTTTATGCAATGGCAGACTATATTTTGTAGCTAGCTAGCTAGATTAAATCACTATTTATGAAAATAAATAATAGTTTCACCCGACAATGAGCACTTAGTGTGACAGGTTTTAGTAGCATGACTGATTCTACAGTAATATTGGTTAGCCTCATAAGCAATTACTACCTCTGCAATTGCAATGATGAACATGAAAATAGTTCTACTCTGCAAGGGATAATAGTTGTGAAGATATTTATTATGTAATTCAATTGTTAATAAATATTTTTTATTGTGTTTCAGGACTCAGTAGCTTCACAAGAAATCCAATTTTCAGGTATGTTTATAAGTCAATATGTATTTTTACTTATCAACAAAGTGTATGCATGAAAAAGTAACTGGTTTGCTACTCTTTTACTTAAATAAAATAAAGCATATTAATTAACATTAACTAGACATTTCATTTATCTTTATTGTCTTAGTAGTTGTCTTTAATTGCCCAGCAAACAATAACATTCATCAATAAAGCTAGCTAACTAGATCTATTGAGATGTAGTCACATGTAATATACTGAACTGTAACATCTTTATTTGAAATGAAACATATATTTTATTATTCCAGAAGAATACAATGTGACTAAAAGAAAATTGAGTGATAAGCAGCCAGACCTGAATGCAAAGATCATTAAACTGGACACAAATGAAGAGTTCAAGATATCCACCCAAACACTTGACGATGAAGTGTCTCTTATCACTAACTCCACACCTAAAGTGGTGGAGAACCTTATTCTCCCTTCAACGTCCAGGGTTCGAACCCCCGTAAGGCAGAGTCCTAGAAGAATGGCCAAAAGAAGTGCCAGTACTGAAGCCACACCCCCTAAAACACCCAAGACACCCAGATCGAGAGCCACAAGTGTGGATATGAACCGTAAAACTCCAAAATCTACTAAAAAGTCAGATTCAGATGATTTCCAAGTCATCTCATCTGACAGCTCAAGTTCAAGGCCAAGTGTGGTTTTTGTCAAAGAAATTATGCCAATGAAAACCAAGATTCAAACTATACAAGAAGAATCATCGTTGAATGATTCCCAGAACTTCCATCTAGCGCTATCACCGACCTCTGATGATGAAATTGCAGTGGAACGAAGAAACAAGTCCAGCAGTGACCCTGTTGTGGTGAAAGATCGCAACGAGATACTCAACCCTGGGAAAATAGAGGAGCCTAAAAGTGAAGGGTACAATTACTCAGATCAAAGCACGAATTTATCCCAGCCTATTGTAGTGAGAGATTCAAAGCTAACCGACCAGGAGAGTACTGACAGTGTTTGCTCCATAAGCTTGAGTCCAGTGAACATTCCAACGGTAGCGTCAAAGATGATCTCAAAACTGTCCAACGGTAACTCCTCAACACCAACCGAGGTGATGGATGGTAAAATCCCAATGATGACTCTAAGTGACAGTGATAATACTCCAGACATGTTACAGTTGAACGGTAATAAAGGAAAGATGGGAAAATTAGAAGTATTCAGAACAAGCAACACAACTACTCCGTCAACGATTTCTCCATTGCAAAATGGTCATTCTATCCCAATGAATACGCCGCAAAATCCAGTGTTCGACGTACATTTGAACCAAACTGACGATGGTGAATTCCTCTCACTGTATATTGTTAGAACTGACAACGATATAGGACAAGATATGTGCAGGGAGTACCAGAGGTTCTCAAAGCGGTTCACAATAGATCCCTACCTAGGTGATGTGTCAACTAGTAACTCGCCATCAAGTGTGACTAGTACAGGCATGATTAACCTGCCAAATCGCACGTCGTTTGCGTCAACGGTTAGTTCCAATTCGTCTTCGAGTAACCGAACGAGTGACGGAGCGTTTGTCGTACCTCAACCGCCTAGAAAGTCAATATCACACCCAGCTAATTCTACAGTGAAAGGTTGTGAGGCTTTGTTTAAGAAAATCCAGGATATATTTGCGCATTTAAGGGAATTCTCCTTTGATGACCACAATCGTTCTATGGATAAAGTTTCAGTAGGTGTTCAGGCCAGTAGCGAGAACGGTTTAAGTAATGGCAATGCTAGTCCAGAAGAAATGAGTAAATGTGACAAGGCGACTCCTAAAAGTTCCCTCAAGAAAACCAGAGTGCGAGGCAGACGACCTTTAGCAGGGAAGACCAAAAGAGCTATATTACCAACTCAAATAGAAGAACCGGAACACATGCAAGGTTTGAATTCACCAGAAATCGAACCCAATGAGCTAAAAATCAAAGAGGAGAAATTACCAACAACACCCAAATCAGCCAAGGGAAAGAAACGTCTTCAAACTTTGTCACCACGACCAGTGACACCTGTTGACAAAATTAAGCAAGAACTTTCAGGGTATGAACCCGATACGTTAGTGCTAGCTAAATGGGTGGATAAACGCTATTACTCGGGTAGAGTATTAGAAATGAAGGAGCCGAATAAATACTTGATCAAATTTGACGATGGACAGGTTAAAGTCTTATTAGATGAGTTCATAATATTTGGTGATAAGAAACAGCTGCCGTTGCAAGGGCAGTCGGTTTATGTGATGGTGGATCCGGAGAACAACTATGAGCCTGGTTTGGTGCTGCAGGTGGATGAGAATAGTAAAGGAACTATTACGTATAGATGCACTACGGACGGGTAAGAATTAATTTTATTTACTATACAAGGACGAACACATTATGAACATTACCGCAGTGTAATTTATAAACCGCAAGAACACATTCTTCTTAAGGCGGGTATACATAGTGTGAAGATCAAAAGAGCATGTATGAGAAGGGTGCATGTATGAGCGAAGCAAGAGAGATTCATCAGGATCATTCCTGTTGGCGTTAGATACATAGTCGATAGGGACCTCAGAGACGTGAATATATGTATGTAAAAGCTATTAAACTAACTAATTTATGTGAGTGAGATGACAATTTTTTGTCCAAATCTTTCTAGGTTAGGTTTAGCGAAATAGTGGCATGTATTTTGACGACCTCCGTGGCGCGATCGGTTAGCCGCCGGAACGCGAATCGGAAGTCCTGGGTTCGATTCCCGGTGGAGGTAGAGTTAAGAACTACGCTATTCTACTGCTTTCCAGTCTGGTCGTTGATTTTATATGCTATATATGTATTTATCTATATATAATATGTATACATTTCTTAAATATACGTTGACTAGTAACCTTAACACAAGTCTTAAATAAACTTACCAAGAGGCTAGTTCAATTGGTGTAATAACGTCCTACAATATTATTGCTATTATTATTATTAAATCTTTATAGGACGTAATCTATTTGCACTTTGTACACTTATTGCATTTAGAGAAATAGTGGCATGTATTTACCCGTTAGTGAGGGAAGTGATATTTTTATAAGTTGTCACTCATTTCCAGTGACACAGCAGTCTGCGTGACGGCTACAGAGTTGTACCTGACGGAGGACCAGGCGAAGTCCATCAAGGACTCCATGGCCAAAGGCAGCCCAGGGTCAGCGGCTTCCACGCCGCGGAGACGGGGCAGGGAGCTGGATCTGGATAATATTATACAGGTGGGTTTGTGTGGATGATATGTATGGGTATGTAGGTCTAGAATTTAATGGGATAGGTACTAGAATTTAATATTTTGGGGTTAAAGAGCTAGTCAATGTATTTGGATGGCAATTGTTTATTGAAAATACTTAGATATGTGCCTTTATAAATACGTAAAATTAAAATAATATAAACAGGGTTTGATCATACTTAAAATAATGTACTACTAGTTTGAACAATCGCTCATAGAAACACTACACAGCTTTTTACGTAAAAGACATGAGTATTATGCATTTACGTATCATATCTATTTTCCTACAGAAAATAATCACGTATCAATTTGTCATTGAATCAAATAAAATACCGTTTATTTCTACTAAGTAATATATACTTTTCTAGCTATATTTATATATGCGAATTATTATGAGAGGTTTTTTGGTACCATTATTAAATGCTAATTCGATTGCAGGGTCCCCGCAGTGCGCGGTGTCGAGACAAAGGCAGCTCCAGTGCCCGAAAGCGCATCCCTAGTCCCAGAAGTCCAAAAGCCTCCACATCAGGTATGTAACAATAATACGACGATTGACGACCCATGTGGTACGATCGGTTAACCACTTGAACGGTACCCATGAGGTCCCAGATTCCCGGTGGAAGCAGAGTTAAAAACTACGCTTTTATTCTGCTTTCCATTCTGGACATAGATTATCTATACTATATGGATATTTATCTATACATAATAAGGATATATTTATTAAATATATGTTGACTTAGATAGATCATAACTTTTAATTGAACTTACTAAGAGGCTAATTCAATTGATGTAACAATGTCCTAATTATTATTATGTTTATCGCCCAATATAATTGCGGAATACTGCTCTTATAAGACCGGTACTATATGGTAAAAATTAGTTTGATAGAGTCACATCCTTCCCAATCGTAAAAAGGACACGTAAATCTCTATCTTACAAGGAGTAATTAGTCAGCGTGTGATGTCTATGTACCTGTGTATGTGTATATATATATATATATATATATATATATATATATATATATATAGTAAGACTTTTTTCACCTTTGACAAAAGCCCACTTGTAACTCAGATACAGTCTACAGCATTTTCACTAAATTGTCGTCCGTTTCAGGTGTCAAATCCAAGTCAACGCCCATACAAAGATCCAGACTAGCCAGTGAGAGTAGCGAGATAAGTGAAAGCAGTAACCCCCCAGTACTGCCAAGGTTAGAGGACGTTCCGGGGGTCGAACCCGAGGTGCAGAGGACGCCGCGCAAGATTGAAATGGTCAAAGGTAAGATTTAGTAGTGATCTTGGTAGGTAAAGCACGGTGAATGGTTATGTTAATTAGTTTGGTAGGGTATGATAGGTATACGTTCCTTTTCAAGGAACATATGATTAGGTTATGATAGCAATTTCCCTATAAAAGGGTGCTGTAATGTTACAAATCTTATAGATTAATTGTATCTATGATACTTCATACTGGCTATAAAACCTGAGTCATGTACATTATGTATTATACACTCAAGCAGTGATTGTTTTGTTAGTTTCACTTCTTTTCTGTCAATATACTGTTCTATAATACCTAAGAACTAAACACCAATAAAATCAATATGGATTTCATATTGTCACAGCTATATCAATCACTGCATACAGTTTTCTGATTCAGACTCAAGCGCCCATTGAGGGTAGTAAGAAAGTAAAAAAATGTTTATTCAGTAAAAACTTAAATCTAGTGTACTTACAACGAACCCCCTAATAAAGGGCATAGCCCTGTGACTTAGGGTGGGTTTAGCTCAACCCGGATTACGAACAGTTTGATTTACAATATATCGGGAACTGTAAATGTTATAAAATTTAACTTATACAATACACAAGGTTTTCCACGTTAGTGACACGTCACAGAAAGGCATGTACTTGTGTCTAATGGCCTGTCCCCCGCAGGTGGGCGGAGCACCCCAGTCTCCGCAACCCTGCCCGTCTCGCTACCTCACGGTCAGTATTGAAGCTGTGAAGGAACTTGTCCATTGATGTTTGACCACCCTTCAAGGGTTAAGTCGTGAAGTACGAGAAGTCTTTGTTTTGTTTATCTGTGTGGGGAAATTAATTGTATGGGATTCAATAAATGGTGGTTTGAAACGAAAGATTGTATGTTTACTGTGTTTATTTTTATTTAATCTTTTCTTATATAGAAGCATCATAAATGTTCTTTTATTTAATGTAAATTAAATAATCAAAAGTATGATTTTCTTACAGCAACCAGCAAGCAAATGTGACTTATTGAAAAGAAATACACTAGTAATCTTAAAATAGATTCGTTATTGAAAAACACATTACGTACTTAAATACTCCATACATATCACGTCATCATCAGCCAATCAGAAGCGTTAAAAATCACGCCATAACTCACATCTCCCTTTCTTGTCAACAGCGGGCCCCTTGCAACTGAAAGGCGCTGCCAAACAGAACATAGGCAAGAAACATTCTAAGCTGAACAAGTTCGAAAATGATGAAGAGACCATCAAGCAGCTCGGGCCTATTCCGGAGAAGGGAAGTAAATTGTTCCAGGGACTGCACTTTCTGCTCACTTGTACGGATACGCCGAGAAGGAGTGTGGCGGATAGTGCCAAAGATAAGGTATGGATATATCACACCTCTACTTCTTTAATGGGATAGGCAGAGATTGTTGGTACCTTGTATAGGCAGAGATTATTGGTTGATACTATGTATGATCCAGACAAATTCCCTTGCCTCACTCACGTGCATTTATTTTTTATACTTGTTACTCTTTTCTTAGTGTGGTTTTGGTGGACAGGCAGATAGTCAATATTACAGCAATATACAGTCAATATCAATAACACAGCAAAAGTACAGTAGACAGAAAACAAGCAACATGATTATACCAAACCCTTCATATACATCATATATTTAGAATTAACTTTAGCTTAATATTATGTTAGTAATTTCAAAATTACTTCTAAAGTTAATGTACACCAAAATAACAGTTTATATTAAACATAAGTTCGCTATACGTTCGTTTTTACCTTTAATGTTCGCATCGATATTTTAATTAATTACTTCCCTTTCTAAAAGACAAACGCGTTCACGACCATTAACCCTAACGAGGTAGTCAGAGGTTTAGGTATCCATCTCTGCGATTGCGGAGGTAGTAATTATATGGCCACCTCGAATCCACGTGTTGACCAGATATTCAGTACTCAATGTGACGGGTGGTAAGCCACGACATTTACAAGCACTAGCTATTAGCTGTTCGGGGAACAGGTAGGTTTCCTCGCGATGTTTTCTCTCGCCGTAGTATTCGACGCATTTCGTTAATGTATTTTTAATAATAATATCTTTATTGAGACAGCCACATCAATTCCATATAACATTCAACATACAATAGAATTAATAGACAATAATTGAATAACACCATAAACTACACATAAAATTACATTTCATTTAACATTAAATTCTATTTAAATTGTTTAACATAAAATTTAATTTACTTTTCAAATATGATCTCACAGTTAGTTTATATCTCTATCACAGGAAACCCGCCACTACTCTTCGGAGGAAGATGGAGAGACCAGCTCCACGGCAGCGGGCACCGACTGCGAGGACCTGGAGTTCAGCGACAAGCCCTTTAATAAGGAACGGCTACGGGAACAGCTCGAGGCAGGCGGCGGCACTGTCTATAGGTTAGGATGTGTATATCACTACATAGTATAAAACATATATATAAAACATATAGAATGACAAAGGGAATATATATGAGTGAAGCGGAAGGGCGGTTACGTAGGGGCCGGCCTAATAAGACATATAACAGTCAGATAGACGCTATATTGAAAAAAGGTGACGTTAGGAGTACCTATAACCGCCGAGAGTGTATGAGAGGATGTATGAATGTCAATGAAGCGAAAGTGGTCTGTCAGGATCGGGACAAATGGGGATCCGTGATCTCTGCCTACCCCTCTACTGGGAATCAGGCGTGATGTGTATGTATGTAGTATAAAACAAAGTCGCTTTCTCTGTCCCTATGTTTCTTTATATGATTAAATCTTTCATACTACGCAACGGATTTTGATGCGGTTTTTTCAATAGATAGAGTGATTCAAGAGGAAGGTGTCTATGTATAATAACATCCATTAAATAGCCAGAAGTGCGCAGCCGGAGCGGGTCGCTAGTCGTTACATAAATGATAGTTGATTGACTGATATTTGAGTGAGAATGGCAATTACACGGGGCCTTACTCCACTAATGCATTTTAGGCACAATATTACTTCAGTAGTGACTACAGTAATACTTCAGTGGCCGTTATTTGACACTTTTGGCACTCCACTATGTGTCAGTCTAATAAAACCTACGACAACAGGGTTAGTAATACTTTTAATTACTGAATGTGTATGAATGGCAATGAAGCGTTAGTTTGTCAGGATAAGGACGTAAAAGGAGCCGGGATCTCTGCCGGGATCTTCTCTGTAGGGAAACATTCTTGATAAATATGAATTTCTTAGTCTGATGTGTATGAAAGATACACTGGAAACTAAATCTATCATAAATATCCCATGTTGATTTTTATCATAACCACATTAGTTATGCTAAAGATCAGGTAATCGATAAGATGGAATAATATGTAAATAAATATTATCTCTAAGGTTCTGTTCGTCTCAGTTGCAACATAAAAAATTAGTATATTTAGGAATAACAAGTATTATTCTTATTAATCATATCATATCATTATTCTTTTTTTTCAGCCATTTCGACGATGTGCCCAAAGCGAAATACTCGTCGTGCAAACTGATAGCGCCGCGGCCCTGCCTCACCGCCAAGTACATACAGTGCTTAGCAGCTGACATAAGGTAGAGTACTTTTTACAATGTAATCAGTCTTGATATATGGCAGGAATACTAACTACTATAGTCAATGAATGAAGTATTTATAAAAAAAAATTATACCACGTCAAAAACATCTAAATAAATAATCGTGATAGAAACAAAGACCATTCACAAAGACTATTAACTAATAATACAGTAGATATTTAAGTCCCTGGATTCCTATATCTATACCGTATGATCACAGGATTGACACTTATTTAAATCCTGATGACAAGTTACTATTTATTGTGACCTGCGCAGGTTGGCCGGCATCGAATGGATGCGAACGGCCACTGACAGGGAGAAGTGGCGTCATTTGGGGGAGGCCTATGTCCAACAGTGGATTGACCAGACAGGATGATGTTGATAACAAGAATGTTGTATAATAAGCTAGTATTTTAATTAACAGTTTTCATCTCTTTTTCTAGAGCGGTGTCCCACGCATGGGTGATAGCGTGTTGTGCGGATGGCTCGCAACTCGACTGCGATAGGTTCGCTTTACCTGCCGGATGGAGCTTGATTAGTCGGCGGTTCGTTAACTGGGTATGTAGTTATATACGGTAGAATTTCAATGCTAAGAGACAATCCATGTCAGGCAAATGTTTTGACTTTCAATGAATGTACTGTACTTGTACTTATGTTAAATAAAAACATTTGACTTTGACATTTGACTTTATAGTACAATAATCAATGGTCGGTGTATGTACGGGGCGAAATGAAACACTTACTGTCACGTTGGGTGTTGGCTGTTAAATGTAAGTTTGAGATGGTCAGGAATTGTGTACTCGGCAATTGCAAACATGAGCATCTGAACCTCTGAATATACTAACATGAATGAAAGTCGTAATAGTTATGTTTATATTGGTCAATTTCTACCTTTGTTGTAATGTATATTTACCTTCATTACGTAACAAATAACCCATCATAATTTTAATTATAATTAATTCGACGCAGTTTAGTTGTTTGGCTTGACTCTGTATCAGTGGGTATTGTTCAAATCCAGCTCGAGCATGTACCAATGGAAATGTAGCTTAAATACGTCTAGTCTAGTACGAATGTTACGGTGAGGGAAAACATCGTGAGGAAATTTACCTGTTCCCGAACAGGTAATAGTTAGTGCTTGTGAATGGCGACATGGCTTACCACCTGTCACATTGAGTACTGACTATCTGAACAACAAGGAGGTTCAAGGTTGCCATAGAATTACTACCTTCGTAATTGCGGAGATGGACACCTGAACCTCTGACTATCCCGCAAGGGTTAATGATCGTGAATGCGTTTGTC
Organism: Leucoptera coffeella; assembly: GCA_030578115.1. NCBI lineage: Eukaryota > Metazoa > Arthropoda > Insecta > Lepidoptera > Lyonetiidae > Leucoptera > Leucoptera coffeella. The sequence goes on along the minus strand of JAMBLF010000952.1, from coordinate 147,236 downwards.
TTTCTCTCTCATAACATTCCACTACATTTCAGGTACCATCTCACGGTAAGCGCAACACCTCTATCTTCAAAGACAAAGTGATCCTGCTCTGTGGAGACCAGGACACGTTCGTCAAGTTCTGGGAGCGAGTGTGCACCCTCGCCGGAGCCATCACCAGAGTGGTGAACGAGGAAGATATCAACACGTCGAACGCGTTCATACTAGTAACAGAGTTCGACTGCCCACACGAAGTCCAGAATAAGGCGAACCAGGATAAAGTGCCCCTAGTGTCGACTGCATGGGTGATCCAGTGCCTCATCGAGGGGAAGATAGTCCAGCACACGGCCCACGACAAGTTCTCGTTCATGTACACGGAGCCCGAATGATATGACTTCAAAAAAGTGCTGATAGTGCGCGAGTTCTGAGCGGCGCCATCTCGCGGGGGGACGCAGCACTTTTTTGCTCCAGTTTGTTTATGGACGCGAAGCGCAGTGAGGGACGCCGTGATAGGTTAAGTGTAAATACAGTGCAACGTGACGTAAGGTCGCGCAATTGTGATCCTAAAAGATCTCTGGGTGTTAATTTATTAAGAGTAACGATAGATGGCAGTGTTAGATGTAGGTGATGCGGTTTTGGTAGTTTTCGTCGGTTTGATAACTTATTTTTTGTATTGATAACTTCGTCAAATGTTGTAACCTAATCATGAATGAATGTTAGTTACCAGCTAGTGATTTTGTCAACTATTTATAAGATTACTAAGATTCTATGTCATTTTGTATACTGTCTATTTAACCTTCATGGTTATTGTACAAAATCTTAATGCAACTAAGTATTAATCATTTTCAATTGGTAAACTAATTCAGAATTTGTCAGTGTTGTTATGATATGATTGGTATTACTAATAAGGTCTAACGTAAATTGAGGCATGATGTAAATAAGCGTGAACGAGCAATTATTATTAGTTTTAACTGCAAAATAATGTTTTAACTGCTAGCTTTTACACCTTTGTGATTTTACTTTTATTTTGTGAATTATGTGATAGTATTTCATTTTAAGTATATGTGCATCCTACTTTAGGTTGACTCAAAGTTGACTTATTTTATAATTTTTACATTCTTATACATTATTTTAACCAACACTGTCACAACCATTAACCCTTGCGAAGCAGTCAGAGGTTCAAGTGTCCATCTCCGCAATTGCGGAATTCCACGTATTAACATACATACATACACATCACGCCTGATTCCCTGTAGAGGGGTAGGCAGAGATCACGGATCCCCATTTGTCCCGATCCTGAGAGACCACTTTCGCTTCATTGACATTCATACATCTTCTCATACACTCTCGGCGGTTATAGGTACACCTAACGTCACCTTTTTTCAATATAGCGTCTATCTGACTGTTATATGTCTTATTAGGCTGGCCCCTACGTAACCGCCCTTCCACTTCACTCATATATATTCCTTTTGTCAATCTGCTGTCATTCACCCGCATAACATGTCCAAACCATCGAAGCATGCTCTTTTCAATCTTAGTCACTACATCTTCTTTCAAACCGCAACCTTCCCTTATCACACTATTTTTAATTCTATCATTCAATGTCACTCCTAACATGCTTCTCAGTGACCGCATTTCGACGGCATTGATTCTACTTTCATGCTTCTTTTGCCATACCCAACTTTCACTTCCATAAGTCAATGTACATATTAACATAATAGTCAGTATTTGATGTGACCTGTGGTAAGTCGTACCGCCGTTAATAACCACTGTCTATTACCTGTTCGGGAACTTGTAGGTTTCCTTACGATGTTATGCATTACGAAAATTTATTTTTATTGCGGAAGTGTACATAGAAAATCAAACACCTTCATAACCATTGGTACGTAATCCGGGGTTTGAACCCAGAACCAGCTGATACGGAGTCAAGCCGTACTTGAGCTGTGCCGAATTTATGCATTACATTTTCGTTCACATCATAAATTAAGACATGTCAAATATTTCATATAAAGTCTCTGAAATCTATTTCATAATTTCAATTCTCATTTTAATATTATACTGAATGACTAATGTTAGTATAAGAAGTGATCTTTACATAGAACCAAGCAAAATTTCATACTTCTAAGTATTAAGAATCGCTAAAAGTGTTTGCTAAATGTACAGTGTAGTGTAAATATCGCAACATTTTAAATCGTTGACTAGTGTTAAGTTAAGGAATATAATTTGTGAAATTATGTTTTTTTTAAGCACCAAAGTGTTTGTTTTAAATACTTTCTCGTCAACATACATTGTACAATCGAGTACGCTTATGTTTTAATTAGGCAGATACTAATAATATCTAAATTATAACATATTCAACTTTTATGTGGTCGTTGATTCTATATGCTATTTATGTATTTATCTATATTTAATAAGTATACATTTCTTATATATACATTGACTAGTACACTTAACACAAGTCTTGAATGCACTTAGCAAAAGGCTAGTTCAATTGGTGTAATAATGTCCTACAATATTATTATTATGTGTTTATATGTCTCAATAGGTAACATACACTTTAAGACCACTGACTCTAGAGTGTTAGTCATACATAACATACGCTTCACGATTTGAACACACACTCCCTTTTTTATTGTGGGTAGTCAGATACTTGACTACCAATCTCCAAACGGGTTCATATTTTACAGAGCGTGATACAGTTGGAATAAATTTGACCATAATTATTACGAACTAAATGACTTGTTACATAAGTCGTACCAATTTGAAAAGGTATGTACTATGTATGTTTTGTGACTTGGTTGAGTTAAACTACTAGTTAAATGCCTAAGTAGGTTTTTCGTGAGGACATACCTGAGAATTTCATAATAATGTTGCATTAAGGCTACTCACATATATAAATTCGTTTATGGTCCAAAGGGATTAGCAGAGACTAAACAACCACTTTGAATACTGCAGACAAATACATATTGTCTAATGTTTAAAATTGTATTTCGTAACTTGTTTCGCAAAATTTTAACATTACTCATCATATGTTTTTTTTAATTTTATCGAGTTATTTTTCAAGTATGGTCTACGAAAATAAATTATGTGAAAACATTAATAACTTATAGTTAAATTATATCATTCCAGAAAAAAAAATCTGATACCTAAACAAATCATGCTAATGATCTTAAGTTTCTTAGTTCATAAATGAGTGTTTTAGGTTACCTAGGACATACTAAGCTACTACAAAACCGCCTAATCACAAGTTGTAAAGAAACATGTGTTTTAATTATGTATAGATGTTGTTTTTAACTTCCTTTTAACTGATGTCTATGTTTCAATTATATATTACAATTTACTAACAAAACAAGCATTTATGTATGAAAATTTTAACTACGTTTTAGTTTCATAAGGAAAGAGTATATATAATTATCAAACAGTGTAAAGAGATGTGAAATAACAAAACTTGATCATTTTCAGTTATTAACTCGTAAGTTTTTTTAATTTGTCAACTTTTTTATTATATATTTTGTTTAAATATTGAAACGTACATACAAGATTTACCTTTAGTGTGATAGAGAAAATGGATAAAAGGTTTTGAGTGGATCACTAATTAGTAATAAGATTCTTAAAGTACTGAGTCAACGTTTGATGTAAAAATGTTTTAAATGAAATCTTGTCTTAATGTTCAAACCTACATTAAATGTTATGTGTATATTACGAATTATAATGAAGGATCATTGAAGTTTTGTTTCTTATTTCATATCATTCTGCAATCCCTCTAAATTTAGAAAAATTAAAAGATTTCATTCGTATATGCCGACCAATGGATTAATGGATCTATTGATTAATATTCAATAACATTAGAACACCGATTGATATACTAAATAAGAAAGAATATATATATATAGTCACGACTGCTATTCCATGCGAAGTGGTCAAAGATTTACATCACTTCTATTCTGGAGTAAGTAAACTTCATTACTACATTTATCCAACATCACAGGTAGAGTAATATGTTGTTTAGTATGTTTTCTTACCGTAGATGTCGCCTTTGCCACTTACATAAACATATCGTTGACTTAACTTCACAGTTCAATTTCTATGACGATAACATCCGTTACGATAAAGATAAAATGAATTTGAAACTTTACATATAAATAGAAAGCCTTGCATATAAATAATCGTGGCGGTACTTTCATATCTTCAAACAAATCTCTGTTCTGAATGATATGTTTTTATAGAAATCAAACCAGTAACCTCATGATTCCATAGACCTCAGGTATTATACCAATTAAACTTTCCTAGGTAAGCTTTCAACAAACAAAATAAAAACGTAAACACTCACAGACCTGCAATCTCGCATTTGACCCCACATGTTAAATAAAACAAGGAGCTGATAATCATAATACATTAACAGAACAATACGGCGCAGAGTTTGACCTGAGGGGTGAGATACGCCTGACACCGGGTGTATCGTGTAACCCTGGACACATAGGGCCAGCCAGAGAGGTTAACTGTATAAAAGCGGCGTATGAGGAATGAATCAAGCAGTTTTTGACTGAAAATCAAGTGGAAATTATGAGCAAGGTGCAACGGTTAGTGGTAGTGGCCTAACATGGATGCAGTGATTTGTATGTGATGGAATACGGATGATGGTGGATTTGGACACGTATTGACAGTGGATTAGAAGGCGCGATGAGTTGTTAGGGTTAAGGCTTAGTTTCTTAATACATGGGTCGTCAGAACCTCTGAGATTTCATATCTCAGACAATTTATTAGTATGAATATTGGGATTGTGGTGTCTTATGGGCCGATGGATTCCATTTTCCCATAGTCGCCTCCTACCACATACCGGGAAGAATAGCAGCTAGCATTCTGTTCAGTTCAGTTAGCATTCTTTTTACGTTCCAGACTAACTATGGGCAATTAATGAATTAGTTTCTTAAGTAACCAATAATCTAATACTATTGCTATAAATTACTATGTTCTGATAGTAATATGATACTAGTGATATCTTATACTGTTGTAATGGTCAATACGGGTATATATAGTAATACTAAACATCACTACATAGTATAAAACAAAGTCGCTTCCTCTGTCATATGTCCCTTTGTATGCTTAAATCTTTGAAACTACGCAACGGATTTTGATGCGGTTTTTTTTTAATAGATAGAGTGATCCAAGAGGAAGGTTTATATGTATAATAACATACATTAAATAGTGGCGTAGGCTATATATTGTATACCCGTGCGAAGCCGGAGCGGGTCGCTAGTATTGTATATTATTCATAATGTTATATCTTACTGTTCAAGGATAGGTTATGGTTTTTATACCTTACTACCGCAAATACTATGAAACAGTACAACCCTTATATTTACCAAAGTCTGAAACATAGTGTATCGATTCCCTTGTACCCGTAGACTCCATGACACCATGTAAAGAGCAACGAATTTATTCAGTGTTGAATATTCAACAACTCAATCAGTGATTGTCCTGAACGCGGTAAACCCTGATGAACGGTCGGTTTTAATCCAAAGCTTATGTTTGTTAATCTAATTACATATACATACATTGATCTATCTAAACTGTATAATAAGATACTAATTAGAATGAATTTATATCAACTTATCATTTATTCCTTTAAAATAAAATTATGTTCCAATTACGCATATTCTTTTTTCATTTCCTCACCATTATATTATAAAGAATTTGTTTGTGTAGTCGAATTAGATAATATACAATTATTAACTATGTGTAGAGACAGAGTGCTGAAATTGAAATGATCACTCGTTCATAAAGTGTAGGCATCCATACTAGTTTACAACCCAAATTATAATGTTGAATCTCATCCTCTTTAATTACCAATAAAATACGTCGTAAATTTTCTTTGACCTTAAAACGAACTTTTAGAATTACTGAAAAACAAGACACGTAAAAATTTTAACATCATACATAAGCGTTTCACGTATTTATCAACCTTACTATAAGGCTTCTGCATTTAATAATAATTTACAATTAATGAGTATGTGTGTACGTTTTGTATTGGACTTTATTATCTACATCATTGATATGTCCATTAAACAAATACGACATAGTCTGTTATTATATTTGTAATTGCAATAAAACGGCGTGTCTTTCTCAATTTCACCTCATAATTCTTAAGCCTCGAAGTTTTACCTACCACTTCGAGAATCCCATAGGATATTTTTAGCATACCAACCTTTTAACCTCAATTTACATGGAAATTTATTCGCATTGTTCCAATGTGACTGCTAAGAAACAACGCAAAACATTCCGTTAATTATTATTAAGTCTAAGATAACTATAATAGGTTGTTTATTTCCAAACGTTATCAGAATAAAGTTAATGAGTTCACTTGACGCTGTCTGTTATCAATTCTTGATAAATAGTCGTTTTATTATTGTAACCAACTTGTATAGGTACCTACTTATATAGTAAGAGCATAACAATTATTAAGTAAATACTGTAAAGATGGGCATAAGTTATACAAAAGCTGTATTTTAAAAAGTTTTAATAATAAAACTAAACGTATAGTAATGCCGTCGCTAATCCAGTAATTACGCTAAACATTATGATATAACATCGCCACATATCGTATGTAATGCCGTGAGTGTTTGTGTATGTAAAAGTGAAAAATGTTTGCAGGTTTATAAGGTTTTTATATTTTAAATATGTAGGGAGGTCCCTTTATTTAGTTCAGCCTTAGGAAAATCTGTAGTGACTGTTAAAGTAACTATCTGTTTTAAAAATAATATAATCACTTAATCAGTGGTGCTAAGCCTATCGTCTAAAATAATCTTGAAAACATATACGTATATCAGGAGCGATACAAATAGAGATTCATCATCTGTTTCTACCCACAGATCACAAAATAAATGTGTATATATGTTGTAAATCCTCTAACATCGTATCAGAAAGATTCCAGCTACATAATCAGACCCTAAACCATCACCAAACATTTTTTATCCCTCAATAAAGATACATAAATAAACACCCTATCAAAATTATCTCAAACATTCACAGATTAACTGTTGATAATAAAACCGAAAACGCCATAACATTTCACTCAATGCCCTCGAAACAATATCCATATCACACCCAATATATCAGGAGACTATAAAGAATATCGCTATGCTGAGGGAAATGTATCCCTGAGGGATTGAGTTTTTATCGATATTATCCCCTCATTCTTTTAGAGAGGGAGTCCCTACAATTTTTAGATTATTTTGTGCTAGTATGAAAGGAAAAGAGTAGTTATTTTTCTGTCAATAACTTATACAGATTAAATTGCAGACATTCTTCTCAAGGCGATACGTAGTGTGAAGAACAGAAGAGCATGTATGAGAAGGTTAATTGGTGTGAATGAAGCAAGAGAAAGTTGTCAGGATCGTTCCAGGTGGTGATTAATAATCTCTGTCTATCCCATTGCCACAGAGAGGCGTGAATATATGTATGTATGTATCTTTCTGCTTTAAGGTAATTCTAACTTACATGTAAATTTTATTAACTAATACGTTCAATGATAGTTTAGACCTTGATTAGAAAGAAACCAGCTGATAACATTCAAACATGTCTTAGAAGACGATAGAGAGGGTGGAATCAAATGTTATCTAACGGTAAATAATTAAATCCACCATCCATCCATCTCCACTTTCCATATAAACATATTTATCATGCACATTTCTTTAGGATAGATACACATTCAACTATATTCCATATTTATTAATGATTTATACATTGCTCCTCGTATACTGTAACCTAAGAACAATACGCCATATTTCCTATCATTCGATACGCCTATATAACTGCTACGTGGCGGCGTAGGCTGTATATAAGTGGGTGTCACCTCCAACCAATGAAATGTCGCGGGTCGTGACCTTTCGCCAATCAGCGCCGCCCCCGCCCTACGTAATTACTCAGAGGTTAAATCTCTTACGTATACGTACTTCGTTATAGATGTAACTATATATTATGTATATATAAAGGTTGAATTTATAGAACCTTGGTTATTTTTGTAAATTTGTATTGATACAACACATTAACTACGAGTAATTAATTTTTAAGGCTACTCTAAACCTGTAGAACACTCAGTAATGATAAAATTCACTCAGTATAATTCGCCTTTTCGAGTACAGGTTAATTAATGGTTATTTCGAAGAATAAATATTTCTATGTTTTCCTTTTCTGACATACTGGTTTTTCATATTTTCATTAAGTTTCCAAATATGTATATTATATATACACTATTACTATTTATATTAAGTACGTACTAAAAGCTATAAAAACAGTTGATATACAATCGTACTTCCGTACTTACAAACCAGCTGATTTCATTAGTCCCGTACCCGCACCTTAACTAGGGTGGACTAGCAACCTTGATTCGCGAGGTGGAGGAACTCATTAACTAAAAGCACTCTCAAAGGCTTCTAAGGAACGGTGTCGTGTCACAGAGCCTTAAAGGGAGCTTAATTAGAAAGGGATACACACATATTATGTTCAAGGCCTTTACATACTCGACTTCTACTTACATACATATACATTCACGTCCTTTAATCCCTTTCGGGGTGGATAGAACCTTGGAGACACTATAGTTTAAGACAAAGTATATAATGTCATGCATATATAATATAATATCAAGACAAAATATATCATTTCATACATATACTTTCAATTACACCGGTTTTTATTATTTTATAGACATACTATTGTCATATTTTATAGTCATTTTGTAGGAGATGACTAAGGGGCGAGGGGTGATTGATTCTCTGAGGGAGTTATCACTAATAGGATATAGGCGAGTAACTATCACTAATGTATTTAATATAATTATAATATGCAATAAAACTCTTTAATTTTTAAATTAGAACGGCAATAATACCTAATGTTTGTTAAGTTCTGTCATATATTATATTTCCGAATTTCAGTCTACCCTGAAAAGCATAGTAGCTATTTTTTGATAAATATTCATAAACATATGTCTTTATTACTATGTAATGTTGTTAAATATTCTTCCCTAACAAACACTCATACTACGAACCACCTTATCTCCATACTACGAAGGCTTTAAGGAAGCTACGGCTACGTCTTGCGCGAACCGAAAATCAATACTACGAGACCCCGCCCGTAGCTCCCCTTTCACCCCGAAGGTTCTGAAATATGCTCCCTGACTTTTAGCTCCTACTAGACAGATTTGTGTGCGGCTGTAGCCCAGTGGGTAAGACCTCGGACTTCGTATGAGAAAGGTCCTAGGTACGAATCCCGAGCCTGGCATGTACCAATGAATGAAATTTAAATATGTGTTTTTCATTTACGTACACAATTTACAGTCGCTAACGGTGAGGGAAAACATCGTGAGGAAACCTGCCTATCCCTCAGGATAGGTAATAGTCAGTGCCTATATATGGTGATACGGTTCACTACCTATCACGTTGGGTGCTGTCTATTTAGTGATACGCGGGCTTCGAATGACCCATACCTAACATGCCTTCGAAATTTCGGAGAAGGGCATTCAAGCCTCTGACTACCCCGTCATGATAAAAAAGGGAGTGTGTATATACAAGTCGTGAAGCGTATGTGTGTATGAGACAGATTTGTTAAAGGTGACTGGAAGAATATTGTTACATTGGGTCGTTATTACTATGATAGACACATATACACATATAAAACCTCCGTGGCGCGATCGGTTAGCCACCGGAAAGGTAATCGCGAGGTCCCGGGTTCGATTCCCGATGGAGAAAAAGTTTAGTACTACGATTTTCTACTGCTTTCCAGTCTGGTCCTTGATTATATATGCTATATATGTATTTATCTATGTATGATATGTATATATTTCTTAAATATACGTTGACTAGTACCTTTAACACAAGTCTCCAATGTACTTACCAAGGAGCTAGTTCAATTGGTGTAATAACGTCCTTCAATATTATTATAACAAAACTTTTACTTCCCATCTATCTACCTACCCCTAACTCCACTAGTCGTGACACATACACCTTGTTTGTCACAGAGCTAATTGAACGCGACGCAGATTAATTAGGGCTCTCGTTGCAGGGGTGGGCAGATATACAAAGCCCGTGGATTAATGCGCTTCTATTGCTGCAGTGGGTGTCCTGTTCAGTGGGCTTGATTAGCTGGGTCGATTTGAATTGATACGGTGCTTGTGGATTTAGGATTTGTATACTGCGGTGAGGGAAAATATAGTGAGGAAACCTACCTGTTCCCGAACAGGTAATAGTTAGTGCTTGTAAATGGTGACATGGCTTACCACCTGTCACATTGAGTATTGACTATCTGGTCAACACGTGGGTTTGAGGTGGCCATTGAATTACTACCTTCGCAATTGCGAAGATGTACACCGGAACCTCTGACTACCCCGCAAAGGTTAATGGTCTTGAACGCGTTTGTTTGTTTGCTAGCAGTATCACTGCTAATAAGAAATATATACTTATTATATATAGATAAATACAGACTGGAAAGCAGTAGAAAAGCGTAGTTCTTAACTCTGTCTCCACCGGGAATCGAACCCGGGACCTCACTATTACCATTCCGGTGGCTAACCGATCGCGCCACGCAGGTCGTCGTAGATAGGAGATAGATGGGAAGTAAAAGTATTTGGTTGTGTTTTGTATGTATAGTTATTAAGGCAAATGGTTTCATGATTATTGATTGCTTTCGGGATAGGTAGAGCCTTGATTAAAAGTTGTAGATACTTTTAAATATTATTTTATTGTAAAATATTAAATGTAAACCGAATTTTAAATAACAAATCAATGGATAATTGTATTAAACTGTGTCATCCGCGAATGAATTTAAATTATATTTCTAACGCACACTTTTTATATATATGTTTTTAACGACCTCTTTGGCGCGCTTGGTTAACCACCTGAACGCCAATCGTGAGGTCCCGGGTTCTATTTCCGGTGGAGTGGAGTTAAGAAAGTTCTGGTTGTTGATTATATGGCATATATGTATTTAACTATATATATATAATGCGTATATATTTCTTAAGCTTAGGTTGACTAGTAACCTTAACACAAGTCTTTAATGTACTTAGCAAGGGGCTAGTTCAATTGGTTTAATGATGTCCAACTATTATTATTAAACATATTATTGTTTTTGTACTATCAAACTCCATTAACTCATCGACTACGACAAAGAAAGATAGAAAATCAACAATTCACATCCCTCTATACACAAGTTATGTATCTTTATATTTACTCTACACAGATTAAAAAAAGAACACGCGTCGTATTACTGAAAAGAGCCGAGAGTCTGTGGGGGCGCTGTTTGGTTTGCAAATGTGGGAATCGGATCTCCGGATCAGCTGATCGCCTGATAAAGGCTTACAAGGGTTGATACCCTTAAAGGCTCGGCTATATTGGAGACAGGGTCCCAAGTCTACTTATGTGTTTTAGTACAAACGCATTTCAATGTCAAATCAGTAATAGTGTGAAGTTGGTAGTGGATTAGCAAGTGTCAAATTTCACCATGGATATCAGCAAAAGTAAATAAAGAAAAACATTTATTCACTGCTTACAAAGATACATTTTGACATCACACTATTATATACAAACTTAACACAACCACTATAAATATAAGGAGTAGGCACTTGATGCAGTGAAAAGAGTGAAAAAATCTAATAAAAAGTCTAATAATAAGAAAAGTGAAAAGTGTCTAATTTCGCTTTAATAATGGCGAAATTTGTCACCTTTACTATACCACTACCAACTTCACACTATTACTGATCTGATATTAAACTGATGTATTACCAAAGGCTTTAGTGGACTTGGGCCCCTAAGAAAAGAATAAGAAGAGGAAAGAACGGCGCTTAGTAAGTTTATATATGAGTATATACTATAGTTATTTACGTCCTGTGCTAGCTAAGGTACATTTAATGTTAACTAATGATTAATACGTTTTTTCTCAGCATATTGTAGGAATTACATACATACATTCACATCTTAGGCAGAGATTATCGATCGCTACCTGAAACAATCCTAAATAATCACCCTTGCTTCACTCACACCCATTAACCTTCTCATACATGCTCTTCTTTTCTTCACACTACGTTCATATTAAGAAGATTTTTCCTTTCACAACCTCGAACAGTAATACAATCTTGTACCTTCAACTTTTTATCATCCTAAGAACAAGAGAACGTGAGTTTATGCATATAGAACATCAGAATCATTCACATTTTAAGTTTCTACACCTTAATCTTTCTCTATATAAGGTTTTGAACTTCTAGCATCCTTTAAAACATGTACTATAATATACTACGGTCCCAGTGCAAACCAATACACTATATCGCATCTTAACCCCTCGATCGTCGCGTTATGCCTCCGCTCCGTAATCCTCGGGCTCCCGATCGGATTTTCCGCTACTTGGCGGATCGATGTGGCAACATCTAATAGGGATCTGTGCAACTTAACAGAATTAGCAGATGGAATAAGCTGATTATTTGTTTAGGGCGGAAGGGTTTTTAAATGGTAACAAGGGGTATAATACATAATGCTTTGTTTATTAAGAAGAAATAACATTTATTATTTACACTTAGAAATAGATACATTTAATCGTTCATAAATTTGGTTGTACATTTTGATACTTATGAAAAAAAGAAACAAATAAACACATTATTAAATCTTTGAAACATGATACATAGACATTTATATTCTTTTAGATTGGAGGTTAGTCTTTCTTTAGGTTACTTTTTACATAACTGTGTTATGGTGACCCTATAGATTTTATTAAGCATTAGTTCTCTAATTTTTATCTACGAAGTCATAAGGAAAGACAGCATGTTCACTTTTATTTCCATCCCAGATAAGCATGGGTTTAGCGAAGAACATACATTAAATGGTGCTTGGAATACATGCTAATCTCACTAATACGAGATATTATCATGTTTCTGTCCATCACTCATCAATCGACAATCATCAATTCGACGTAGCTCAGTTGTTTGGGGCTTGACTCTGTATCAGTGAGTACAGGGTTCAAATCCCGCTTGAGCATGTACCAATGGCAACGAAGTTTAATGCATTTCTATGTACATTTTCGTAATAAAAACACATTTACGAAATGCATCGAATTATATGGTCAGGGAAAACATCTGTGTCAATAGAATTACTACCTTCGCAATTGCGGAGATGGAAACCTGAACTGACTACCCCGCAAGGGTTAAAGGTCGTGAATGCGTTTGTCTTTGTCTTTTTCTGTCCATCCTTTTGGTTTACGGACGTGCATCATATGTTTGTACAAGGAAGTAAGATCCCCCACTGAAACAGTTCGCACCTGAGCCGAAAGAAGTGTGGCAAAAACTACTAGCTCATTAGTATGGGCGGAACTCAGATATTCAACATATTCCTCATTCCTTATTAAATATAGGAGGTATATAAACTTTATATATCTTTCTACTACTTATTATACTACTACTCTGTAGTCTTTGTACATTTCGGTATGATATGGTAAATAAATATAATAGTAATTCGGTCTTTCTATATACTTACTAACCTACTTGATGTAAATTATGTGTAATAGGGGTCATGGATTAAAATTACAATGGCAAATTGTCACTAATATTCCTTAATACACTTTTAACTATGCCGAATTTAGAGGTACAAAACCGAAGAGCTATTTTCATCACTAAATTCGAAGTATCCAGTTTCCTTCTACTTTTAGAAAGACTAGCTAGTTATAATTATATTCACATTCCAGGCTAGCGGTATATTTATTTCGTTCAAAATATTCCCATTAAAATGTTTAGAACACTCTGTATAAGTTAGTGAAAGGAGATCCCGTGGGAGACGAATGTCATGCGATATCCTTCCATTTCACACTTTCATGACTTTTTCAATGCATTTGGTAGGATCATAAAGAAAACCACTTTCTTACTTAATTAATTTAATTTTAATGATTCATGTTTGTGTTAAGATGTATGAATCAATCAATAAAACAGCCTATGTCAGTCCACTTCTGGATGTAGGCCTCCCCACGGTTACGCCACAAAACACGACCACTCGTGGCCCTCATCCAACAACTATCAGCGACCTTCTTGAGGTCATCGGTCCACCTAGCAGGGGAGCGTCCTATATTACGATTACCGATACGCGGTCGCCATTCGAGAACCACTTTGTTAAAACGGTCGTCGGTTCTACGACAGACGTGGCCGGCTCACTGCCACTTCAGCTTGCAATATCTGTGACTTATGTTTGATATAATTGTACCTTGAACTTGTAGTAATAATTTATAAACAAAATACAGATTTATATCGTCCTAAAGGAAGACATTGTCTGGGCATATAAAAATCTTACAGTAACATTATTTTTTATTTACCAGAAGCAATTAAGTCCAGCGTATTGTTTTCTTACATATTAAACCAGCATAGGATTGTTACTGTTATATTCTTCTTCTTCAGGTGCCATCTCCCAATAGGAGGTCGGCCAATCATATGGCTTGATTTTACTTGAGGTTTTTAATCATCAAGGCAAGCTGGACTTTATTGACTGCTGCACGAAACAGCTATATTGATTAACTTATCTCTAACTCTTAATTTAGATAAGATCACTATCATATACAAATTTTACGTAGATAAATCTCAGCCTCTATCGACTCTCATAAAACATATTTTTTATCCAATTCCTTCCATTTTACGACTAGCACTTATTATCCTAATAAAATTATTACCAAAATTACTAATTAAAGTTTACACCGCAAATCAAAGTAAATTCCCATTACACCCATTAAGTAAAATAATGCAATAATTGGAAGCTTGTTTTTGTCTCCCCATATCCTGCTTCGTTTGGTTTCGCAGACACCTGTTGTAGGTTCCCACGGGTGCGCAAAGATTCCGGGATATTGATCTGTGGAACATATGGTTATGTCATGTCAAATGCAGATTTGTCCTGTGCTTTTCTGGTGCGTAAATATAATAAGGCAATCTGGCTACTTTATTTGTGACTTGTTGTAAGATGTAAATATGGGACTAGAGGTAACGGGATATATTAGGTGATGAGCTATGATTAGGCATAATTGTCATTAAAACAGCGATAGTTATGTTGAAAGTTACCGTGGCAATGTATGTGTGTGTACCAATGCCATTAAAACATTATATTTTACTATAATATTCCATAAAAAATTTTGTTCATTGTTAGAATTTCTTGTCTGGGTGACGTGAATAAGTTCCTCTGCATACATAATCAGAGTTTATATATTATAATAAATAAAAACATTATTTTTAATATTCCCTATTTAGAAATAATTCAATAATCCTACAAAAATTTCAATATTATGCTGAAGTAAATCATATGTTTTTTTATTATTTAGGACGCGGTGAGACTCCGGCCTAGTTCCGTGCAGCCGCTTGAGCTCGCTGAGAGCCAGGTGCAATAAATCAAAAGTCCCATCCACGGCATTGCAGGCTGGAAGGACCATTCCTAAGCCATCCGCCTATTTAAAAGTATAGTTGCAAGGAGTTTTTAAATACATTATTAATTTTGTGCAAATAGTAATTTGTTATTTTAACGAATCAGATTAATAGCTTTTTACGTGTTGATACTAATGTAATCACAAATCCACACAATTTATATATGTATAAATGTGATACTTAGATTTCGGGGACTAATGGAAACTCGTCTGATTAAAGAGATGGGATATTGATATCTCTGCTAACCCTCTTTAGATAAAGCATGAAAGCCTTTTGCATGAGCAATATGTATACACGTACACTCAGCG
The DNA here is from genome assembly GCA_030578115.1 of Leucoptera coffeella. NCBI lineage: Eukaryota > Metazoa > Arthropoda > Insecta > Lepidoptera > Lyonetiidae > Leucoptera > Leucoptera coffeella. The sequence continues at coordinate 131,525 of JAMBLF010000952.1, read as the reverse complement.
CTAAAAGTGCAGTCCCGGTAACTTTTTATAAGGTTTAAGTTTATAAGCACAAAAGACAATATTTTACATTTTAAAACTGGCGCCACTATGCATTGTCATGGCCACTATACGTTCCCGTGATTCGAAATGTAAACCTTATAAAAGTTACTGGGACTGCACTTTAAGCGTTGACTGTACATATATTCTGATATGTTTATTCAATTCGGGATAAATAGAGATTCAAGCAAATTGTATCTCTCGGATACCTATATCAGATACATAGTTAATAATATATACGTTTAATAAATTGTACTTGTTAAGAAGAGCCCGAATAGATTAATTTCAGTCAACATTGCGACTCAAAACTTCGCCGTACTAATTTGAATCTGTTCCGATTTTTCACCACATCACTCTTGCAAGCGATTATCAAGCTTATTACTATAGAAATAAAGTCCTAATCTTAATAACACATTATTATATAAAGTGAAAAATTACCTGGTTCCATGTTGTCTATTTTAATTGTGGTATACTGTAAAAAGCGACTAAGAGACTAAGGGGTAAACTATAGGCCTAATAAGACATATGACAGTCAGATAGACGCTATATTGAAAAAGGGTGACGTTAGGAGTACCTATAACCGCCGAGTGTGTATGAGTGTAAATTAAGCGAAATTGGTCTGTCAGGATCGGGACAAATGGGGATCCGTGATCGTTGCCTACCCCTCTACAGGGAATCAGGTGTGATGTGTATGTATGTGTGTAAACTAGAGGGTTTTATTAGGTATTTTATAGGTAAGGGGTCCTAAATATATTTTTATTATATTGAGAACATACATTATTGACAATGAGAAAGCAGTTGTCCCATAGAGAAATAGGCGGAGATTTTAGATACCACAGTTTTTGTTCTTTTTGTCTCTGGTATAAAGAAGTATGGATATAAAAAGCCAAAATGCTTTATGAAATACTTTGTATGTCATTATTTGGTTTGAGGTAGCCATAGAATTACTACCGCGATTGTGGAGATGGATACTTGAACCTCTGACTACCCCGCATGGGTTAAGGGTCGTGAACGCGTCTGTCTTTTAGTTTGTCTTTGTTTATTATTAAAAATAGAAAAAATGATAGAATAGAGATAGATTTTTCAATATCGTTCAAGCTGGCAATCGATAGTCTCTGCCTATCCCTATAGAACTTACAGAGGTAGTATAGAACCCGGGACCTCTACCTTCCATTCAAACCAACAAGTCTTTTGTAAGCGTTTTATAACCAATAAATCAGCCATTACTTTGGGCAAGTCCTTTCATCTCATTATTGTGTTAAATCACCACAGAATAGCTTATTATAATGACCATTGCTAATGACATTTAACAAAGATGTCCAACTGTCATAATGACAGCTGTCAATAGGTTTTTTATGTACACTTTTCATATGAAAATCAACTTAGTGTTTAATAGAAATAAGGTGTGTTCAGGTTGTCGTGCAGATGCTTTTTAAATGAGAAATTTATTAAGGTACACCCACATTGGTTATTGTCGTGTGGTCACGGTCAGTTATTGATTGCGATGGATCCTAATTGTTGTACAATTTCACACGTGTTACATGTCTTTTGGGACAGCTGATAGGAATCTATGGTCAGTATACTCAATACTGTAACTGCGAGGTTATATTTGAATAGATTATTCATACATACATACACATCACGCCTGATTCCCTGTAGAGGTGTAGGCAGAGATCACTGATTCCTATTTGTCCCGATCATGACAGACCACTTTCGCTTCATTGACATTCATACATCTTCTCATACACTCTCGGCGGTTATAGGTACACCTAACGTCACCTTTTTTCAATATAGCGTCTATCTGACTGTTATATGTTTTATTAGGCATACACACATATGTTGCATTCACGACTCGACATCTTTAACGGGATTGGTAGAGACTATCGATCGTTACTTAGTACTCTCTGTCATATATCCTTAGAAGAATGTGTCTTATTTGATCTGTACATGTTCTACGCGGCTTACCCCGTCCAACTCTACTTACTACTTTGGCTGTTTAATGTATTTGTAAATCTCCTTTCATCCATACACTCCATGTGCCCAAACCACCTCAACATACTTTTGTCTATTTTGTTACTACATCTTCTTTCATATCACAACGTTTACGCATCACCCTTTTCCATATATACACACAATCTTATATTAATTAATAGATTCTAACTCGAACTAGAAATTTAATTCAACACAAAGACAATATATAATAATACCTCTTCAGTAACATATATTAAAACCAAGGAACTGTGACCAATAACATAGAAAATTACTACCCCATCACCCAACAACCTACCCCAGCCATAACTATAATAATTAGCCGTGATTACTACAGCAAGGAAGCAGAAGAAAGGCACCATATCATGTGTCAAGAATCCCCTTAAGGGCAGCAAGTCTTTGAGTGACCGCAGCGATTGTCAGGCTTCAGGAAATGTCTAATCGGCAGGACTTAGTAGGAGTGTGTAAATAGTAAGTAACTGCCTTTCTTAGCGTACTGGGACGTGAATAAGGGTAAAATGATTGTATTGGATGATGGGCTAGTAAACCGTCACCAATATTCCTTAAGACTACCATTACAAGCTCAATTGATACAAATCTGCTAATTATTGCAGAAATTTATATATATATATAATTTTTATTTCACCGTGGATTTTTGTATAATGTATATATAAAAAAAACGATAACTAAGGACATACATATACTTGTATAGTCACGCCTCTAGGTCCCCAACGGGATATGCAGAGACTAACCTAACCTGGAACAACCTATTAATTTTTCACTCTTGCTCTTTATTTCGTCTCTGAGAAGAATGTCTCTTATTTGGTCTGGTCCAAATTTACGTTTATATAAGATTATATTAGATATACATATTATGAATATCTAATAAAATATATACATAAATATACTTATGCAAGTACACCACACGAAAAATAACCAAAATAATTAACACCTATAGGAAATAAGCTATAACCGTGAAATATATGACGAATGTAGGGATCCTCAGGGAGCGGAGGAAGGAAGGTGAAAGGTCCCGGGTTCCGTCCCTTAATGCATATTTGTTTGCTTAATGAGCCACTGAATGTGTTAAGTTAATGAAGTGCGTGAGGTTATTAAGAAGCATATGGTCGGTTTAATTACATCACGGCAGTGATTTCTAAAGGTGTGGATAGAAGACTGGCGTATAATTTATAAGGCATGTTTGGTTAGGTTTAGGTATGATTTCTACTACTATTATATATTATAACCTTATATTAATTGAATTGATAATGCACAAAAGAACTCTAAAGTAATCTTTCTGAATATTTATTTCGACGACCTTCGTGGCGCGATCGGTTAGCCACCGGAACGCTAATCGTGAGGTCCCGGGTTCGATTCTCGGTGGGGGCAGAGTTAAGAACTACGCTTTTCCACTGCTTACCAGTCTTGTTGTTGATTATATATGCTATATATGTATATATCTTTATATAAAATGTATACATTTCTTAAATATACGTTGTCTAATACCCTTAACACAAGTCTTAAATGAACTTACCAAGGGGCTAGTTCAATTGGTGTAATAATGTCCAAATATCATTATTATTATTTAATATTTGGATATCCTAGTTATTTTATATTAAAAAACTATATTTGTGTATTTGTTTTAGTCTGAGACGAAAATTTAATGCTATAATTGCCTTTTGTATTACATGTATGTTATAAACGACTTAAACACTAAGAATTATTGTAATTAATAGGACGATGTCTATCTAGTGATACGCCGGCTTCGAATGACCCATACCTAACATGCCTTAGAAATTTCAGAGATGGGCATTCAAGCCTCTGGCTACCCCGCCATAATAAAAAAGGGAGTGTGTATACACAAGTCGTGAAGCGTATGTATGTTATGTAATAGGACGATGAGCTAGCAATTCACCAAAATTCATTAAAATACAAGCCCAAATAATAATTACCATTTCGCCAAGGTTCTGTCCACCCCGAAAGGTAAATAAGCGACACCCCTTGTCTTAGTAACTCGAGACCCAAGTAGGCACGTGTGACATCCTTGTGAAACCACTTCCTAATCTCAGGTCCCGGATTCGATTTCAAGGAGGTGTACTTTTGTTACGGATGCTCTACATTATATACAAACATAGTTTGAGCTAGGTACTCAATATAACATACACACGCTTCACGACTTGTGTATACACACTTCCTTTTTTATTATGGCGGGGTAGTCAGAGGCTTGAATGCCCATCTCCGAAATTTCGAAGGCATGTTAGGTATGGGTCAATTTACTCAATATACCAGGTTCGATTCCCAGTATATTTGCGTAATACATGTACAGTCAGCGCTAAAAGTACAGTCCCAGTAACGTTTTATAAACTTTAAGTTTATAAGAACAAAAGACGATTACATTTTAAAACTGGCGCCACTATGCATTGTCATGGACACTATACGTTCGCGTGCTTCGAAATGAAAAATATTGTCTTTTGTTCTTATAAACGTAAGCCTTGTAAAAAGTTACTGGGACTGCAGTTTTAGCTTTGACTGTACATAATTGTATATATGTTTGCTTTCACGACCGTACTATCTTTTCGGGGAGTCAGAAGTGAAGTGTTCACTAATAAGTTTTTTGTGATGACCTTTGACTACTCAACACCCATTTTTTTTCTGATAATTAATATCTTATGTGACAGGTGGTAACCATATCGCCGAATACAGGTACAGACTATTATTTAATAAGAGAAATAGACAGACTTCATAATGATTTTTTTCTCACAGAAATCAACAACACATGCAAAATTAAGATGGCAAAATATTGTTAAATTCTTATTAAATACTACCAAAAAAATTACGGTAAGGTATGAAATTGACACCAGTCTTAAATGAACTTACCAAGGGGCTAGTTCAATTGGTGACTGACCAAAACATTATTATTAATAAATTTTACTTGATTATATATGTATATATATATATATATATACACATATATAATGAAGTAAAATTTAATAATAATAATGTTTTAATCAGTCACCAATTGAACTAGCCCCTTGGTAAGTAATATATATATATATATATATTTAAATCCTTGCCTAAGAAACTTCAGTAAAAACTATTACCATATCCTACAAGGGACCGCAAAAGCAGGCATTAAAATTCATTGGCTCTAACCGCCTCTGCCTTTGCCTCGACATTTTTATAAGTACATTTAAAAAGGACAATTTCTAAGCAGTTCCCGCCATTATATTTCCATAGATATTTCATATGTTGTTCCTTTTAGGGTTTTGGGATTTTCCTGTGAAAATGTATAGGAAAACATCAAAAACAACAAAATAATATTAGGGTATATATTGAATATAAGATTGTGAAAAAGTTAGGTTATGAATTTCTTGATTTTGATGGGTCTTAGTGAATGATTAAGATGTTTAAATCTTAAATAAAATCACATACGTATGTATACTATAAAGTACGTAATTAAAGACGTTATTAAAAGCTTATAATAATAAATTATCAGGAAAAGAGTACACTTTATAAGAAGAACACTAATACGAAAATATTATTTAGAGTCATCTCACGTTTTTCTTTACTATTTATTATTTTATGTTTCCTATTTAATATTGTTTTGTGCTTTTTTATAATAATATCCAGTTACACAATATCTTTTTTATCTATTTACCGTTACAACCAAAAAGTCACATTGAAGTAAAATTTTAATATTAAATCAATTCGCCGAAAAATATCAAAATCGACCGTTATTTGCAAATTAACTGCGTCACAGTAATATTTCAGAAAACTGCACATTGAACTAAAAACTCTAGTTTCCCGTACATAAGTAAAATAAAAAGAGCAATGAATCTAAATCAGGCATGCTTGGGGCTATAAAATGGCATAAATATAATGTTATGGAACCCATAAGGGTGGTATTTGCCATATTTTTTGAACGGAACGTTAACTTCTGATTTGATGCGTTTACCAAATTTCACTGAGGGGAGATTTAGTTTAGAATAAAGCCATCGAGTATTTTTAGATTATATTCCTGTTATTTAATACATCATTGGTTTGATCTAATATTTGGGTGCAGTCGTTTGTTTCTATAAATATGAGGTTTTTTCTGGAATATGTTTTTTATAATCTTGTTTGTTGTTTCTGAGGTTTATTCTTATCCAGAAAGCGATATAATGTGAGTAAAGTATGTATTACATACCTAATTATTTATTATAACTTGGATATTAGGAATACCTACAACGATGAAAGATTATATTAATATTAAATAACACACACACCTATATAAGATTATAAGAAAATAAAGAAGTATAGCTTACCCACATATACATTCACGTCCTTTAATCCCTTTCGGGGTAGACAGAACCATGGAGACATGAAAACATCTTTTTGGTCCCTTAATAGCATGTGTATTGGTGTTATGATGTCATATGGAATATTGGTGACAGGTTGCTAGCCTATCGCCAACGCATATCTCCTACAACGTGCTAGGAGGAACGACAGCTAGTTTTCCCCATTTTTGTCCCAGCTAACACGGGAACATACTATTAAGATCAGCAATTCCATACACCCCTAATCCCTTAGACGCTTCCTACGACATGTCGGCAAGAACCGCAGCTAGTTAGCATTCTTTTTACGTCCTAGACTAGCACGGGGCTAGGTTTAGGATGTAGCTTAACGTTTGTTCATAACTAAACCCTAAATAAAACAAAAACTATGTAGCTCAAGTAAACAACTCAACTGTATATACAACGCTCTATATAACTATGCTTGTTCGTACATTTTCTCCTTGCGATTGCATTTCAGTTCTTATTCCTTCGTAAATTGGTAAAAAGTGACTATTTTCATTCCTGAAACCACTTTTGTCCCTCTCGGAAAGTGCTTCGACGAAATAGTGGGCGAAAGTAGCTCATAAGATAGGGCGGAGATCGACTGGTGTACAGAAGGTGAATATAGTGAGAAAATGGAAGGTTCTGGGTTCAAATTTTACTACTGCAAATAGTACTTTGCAGTATTTTGGCATAGGAATATCATATACTTACTTACAACCAAGTATTTATGTATATTAATTAGCTATACTTCAGAATATATAAACATTTTTTTTTTCAGTTTTAGTGCACTTAACTTAAAGATATTCCAAGTCTTTGAGCTAGTCTAGTAATATAATATAAGTTAAAACCCTATAATACACATTGCTGGCATACAAAAACATCATTCTTAACCGATCTTAATCATTACGTCAATAAAATAAGTGTCTGTAGAGTTACTTAGCATTTCTTCTCTAAAGTTAACTTTTCGAAATCGGTATATTAATATGTAGCTTATTATTTCATGACAATGATAAAAAATATATAGGTAATATTAATTAATTATATATTTAACAAACAATTATATTAATTTAAAATATAAAAAAAAAAACGTTTTTACATAAGCCAAAGACTGTTCAACATTCAGCCACTGACCCTGTCATTTTGGCATACACAAACTCGATTCACCTATTCAGCCATACTCTTATTTCCTCACCATTTTCCCTCTTGCATTCCATACAGCCTATTACCTCGTAAGATAAGCTGCCACATTACCACCCATCCAGAGGCCATCATCTGAAACAGTATCCTTGAGACTAATGGCGACGCTTTTACTTATGGGAGGGGTCAGGGGTTACAAGTGGCCAATCGTTGGTGGATATTTGGTTTGTTTTAGGAAAGGTATATGTTACATATGCATAGACATTCAAGACTTGGAACCCTTTGGGGGTGAACAGAAGCTCGAAGAAAGCTATAAAGTCTAGGTCGTTTTGTAGCGTAAATACGTCATATAGATTTTGATGACCAATTGCTAGGCCGTTGCAAAATAGATTAAAATGGTAATATATATGCTTCATTTTTTGTAAACAGTTCGTATCGTTGTATATTCAGAAAATGACCTAATATTATTAATTCATTTTTTATTTCAATAATTTAGGATTATTTTAAAATTTCCAACTGTATTCACATTCATATTATTTTATTATTTAGTGAATTCGTCAGCTTTCCATTAAAAGTAAAAGCTTCGGGTCACGATTTTAAGGGTTATGTATTCGCGTTACTAATGAAAAAATCGTTAAGTATAATTCGAAATGATGCTTTGATTTACAATCATAAACCTGAAGTACTAGTATAGTAACATTATTGTTAACAATAAGCAAAACATGCACCTATTTGGGTATTCACGCCTTGAACGTGATGTATGTCTGCCATACTATATTTATAGACACATTAAAACAAATAGCGTGCTTAAAACATGCAATAAAAGCGACAATATAATCTTTAGTAATCTTAAAAAAATAATGATAATGCGCCTACATACATTGGATAGTTCCCCATTTGACTAATTTGAAAATAGAACAAATCGTCTGTCAAGAGGAGGCATAAATAACGTTTTTTTCCCCAAAAAGTATTTTCGGGATAATCTGGTAAAAACGTGTACTACTGTTTGGTTTTCCATAAATAACTATAAGGGAGAATCATTGAAGTATTGTTGGTGTTACCACAATAATTATAAAAAACATAATACACACATGAAAAGGTGGAGTTTGTTTAAATATAGAGTGTTTTGAATAAGTAGGTGTTCTATCCAATAGTATTTTATTACGGTCTCGTCACATATAATTCTTTTGTAATAAACAAAAAGATCAAGGTGGTCATAGAATTACTACCTTCGCAATTGCGGGGATGAACACCTGAACTGACCACACCACAAGGTTTTTTATTTGTTAAAAAGCTTCGCTAAGCGGTAATGAATTTTCGAATGAAAGCATTTGATGATATAGCTTAATAAGTAAAAATTTTTTATAAGAAACGTACACGTACGTACTGTGCACGAGACATAACAGTGGATTTGATTTGGTCATACATGTGACTGGTCTAAAAAGAAACGTTTCGGACTCAATTCATCTATTTTTTGCAATCGAAACATGTATGCACCGATTCAATAGGGCTGGTCAAGAAGCCATTGCATATTCAAACTAAGCCCAAATAATTCTCACACAAAAATGAGGGTCAAACCGTAATCCGCAAAAATAATATAGACCACTGACCTAACAACTGTGACAATAGCAACCAGATTCTCAAGGCCATAATTCAATTGATGCCCCTTCATCGATATTCAAAATTATTCACAAAAAAAAACGAGTTTCTAGATTCAAATTCAGAATGCATTAATTATAGACGCCGTGATCTATGGTCATCCTTTGTGCTAAGGTCAGCCCTTGACCCGTGAGAACTGGCCACTAGAGAAAGAAAAAAGTTCCATATTCAAAATCGCGACCCTCGAATTTGAATATTCCCTATTTGAACGTGTATAGAGAAGCGCAAATATTTATTGTTAGGGACAATGTGTTGCAAAATAAATTATAGTAGAACAGCATTGTTATTCAAATTCGGCAGGTGAGGATTCAACTGACCTTTGCAGTGTTTGCCAACTTAATGTGAAACGGAAGGGCGTTAGTAAAGACAAAAGTATTAAGAAGGAACGATGACAGGTCGTAACTTAGGCTTTTGATTGCAAATGTCATGTGGACCGGTTTAATAGATTTTGCACATGTCAAACGCATTTTTGTGTTGTCTTAGCTTATCTCTTATCTTATGTTTGAAGGTACTTTCAAGATTATAATGAAATATACCGTGTGACTTTTAAGACTAATATTGTTTTACATCTGTCGTAGAGACCCTTAATAATACATACTTTCTTTTAGACAATAAAGCAAAGATAGAAAGAAAGAAACTTTATCCACTACATATTACAAAAACACAAACATGGAAAAAATAAATATAAAGACGCTTTTCAAAGATGCTGCCTCAGTATACGATGCAGCTAGACTGCATCACTGGTCCTCAGGCAGCACCCGATTTACAGTACATTAGCACAGTAACAAGATGAATATCTTTTTAGTAAATGCGTTTCAAGAGCTTTAATCAGTTAAGTGTAACAATAATTTGATTTGAATTATAGAGTTTATCTCAGGATCAAATTTAGTTACTTTTATATGTTTTACATTCACACCATTTTCGCTTCATTTACATTCATACACCTCATACTTTCTCAAATCATCAAACATTGCTCCTTGTACAGATATAACTATAAAGACATAAAACACCTTCATACACCAATTTCACCCATCCAATCTCTACCTCCCTATATACAACGGGCACTCATAAAGCAGTGTAAATACTTCTATACCTACGTCTATATTATGTAGATTACGGGTAAACGAAACTATCAGCTCGCCAATATAATCCCTTTGATGGATGACCGCTCTTTGTGGACTCTCCCTTTTTATGGAAAAGAGCGGATGGCACGTCAATAAGTCAATATGGACATAAATGGATGGATCTATCTATGGATGTATTGGAAATGGGGTAAAATTAAATATGAAATTGGTTGAGTGTTAAAACATAGTGATAGGCACAGTTTTAACTTACATGGCTGCTGCAACGTAACCGAAACGTCGGGTTAATAAAGGTAACTTTATTATTTAAAACTTACGCGATAAGTCCCGTTAGTTATTAATCATGAGTTTTAACTTACATTTGTAGTGACGCATATATCGTTGATATACTGTAGTGAGATGATGATATAAGTTCAGGATTCTAATCATAGAGTATGTGAATATGTATGAATATAAGAAAAGCGAAAGTTTTAGCCCAAATAAAGAAAAGAAAAAAACCTTTATGATTTTATTGACTGTTCCTCGTAATATAAATAACATTCTGGCAATTGAAATAAATAAAGAAATTTCCTTAAGGCACCATAAACGCGTATTATTATTTTTAATCTAACGTTGCATGAATAATTTCTGTTACGGGCGCTTTGTAAAATTATAAAATTATCTTAACTTTTATATTATAAATACTATATACTATATACTCCTCTATCCTATATTATACTCCAAATATTTAGTATTTTTACTTCAACCGCAATTATTCAACCAAGCCATCCTAACATATGGACTTGTTGATTAGATCCTTAACCATCTTTCTTAACCCCAAAACTCCCATCCTTTATAGTGAAGTTAGTGCCGATGACATTAAGGGTTAGGCTAAATCTCTGCCGCCCGCCCAAGCCGCGATGACGATGGGCGGGCGGGTATCAACGGATAACCCTTTGAGACGCCGATTTATTTATGGTAGGAGTCCATTGTTGCTGATAGTAAATTTTGGTACATAGTTATGATTTGGTACTAGAAATAAATGTTTAAACCTTAACATATAATATATAAATATATAAACATTAATTAGTAGTCTATACTGTATGTATATAGATTTTGAGGCCGTTCTTAAAATGTAAAGGAATGTAATTTAGACTGTAATTTGGACACTTAGGTAATAATCGATATGTCCGAAGTAGTTAGTGTACTAAATCGCTTATTTAGTTTAACTATAATTTAACTATATATCTATTTCATTCCATTTTTAAAAGTGGTGTTTATAAAATGTTCACGAGCTTCTTTCCTTGGGACGTCGAAGTAAATCATTAAAGAGGTCTTTTACTGATATTTCATATCTACGTGTATGCTACTCGTATACCATAGCTACAAAAAACTACTGTTAATACCCATGAGTAAATGATAGTATGTACCGAACTAAAAACTTATTTAAATATTTGACTTCTATTCGGAACTATTTCATAAACTACATATATTTTTGCCTACAATGGAGACGTTTCCGTTGACAGATCTGCGCCCCTTTTCGACCGGTATCTCGTAAAATTTTATCGTACCATCGCGGCCTCGCCAATCCCTTAAACAGCCCTCTTAAGGCTTAAGCTCCGGGATTTATGCCGGTAAAGAGGTGTTTTTTAGGACTAATAAAGAGGTCTGCTTATCTTTGCCCAGATTTGGGCTTAAATGTATTGATGGCGCGGTTGATGGATGGGTTAAGATAAAGGAAATATATAAATTTAGTTATTGGCTGTCAAAATACATTTGCATATGTGGCAACTTAGTTTTATTATATGCTGAGAATATAACTTTACCTAACCTAACTGTAACTGTACTAAATGTTAACAAATAGCTTAATTAAATGGTTATTCTTTTTGCAGTTTATTTCTTTTACCACTTCTACGTTGCTATCAGGGACGTATATAACGTTTAGTCCCCCTGGTCTCCTTTTTGTAGTTGAAACATTCCAAGGAGAAAATCTCTATGTATGCATTTCTTAGGCCTATTTACTCGTCGTACTTACTAATCTTTATAAGAAAAAGTATAATTTTACTTTCAATATGTAGTGTTTATCATTGTTATATTTAATAAAATAAAAACATTTCGCCTGTAAGGTACACACAACCGTATCTAAATATGCGTACTGACTACCAGTACTACAATTATCGAATCATTAATAGTAACAATGTCTCTAATACCAAAGTTCCCAACAGCATTTCCATCTATGCCAGCCTGTTAGGAGAGAATCGTCCACGTATGCATTTATGATTTATTTCACTGCGCACTGGTGCAGAGACCATTTCTGAAGGATGTGTTCTTATGGGGCGATCGATGCTATGATATTGTATTTGTGTATTTACTAAATTTTCAATTACATTGTCATTATGTATGTACATGGTCGAGTTTTAAAAATAATAAAGGTATATTTATATATCTATGTAATTAAGAAAGAGAAAAAAAGAGAACATGAGTTGGATATTTTCTATGTAATTAAACGGAAAGGGTAATATAGCATAAAATGTATCTAATACGTTTATTTTGTACTATAAAAGCGACAGTACCTATTTAATTGTAATCTTATTGTACACAAGGTTAATATCAATAGTTTAGTTCCTTTTATTAAATTCCGTGTCTTACTAATTTGAACTTGTTTATACTAAAAGTTGTTTCGGTGCATAATGATTAACTATTTTTATCTTCGTTTCCCTGCTCTTCTCAATCTTGCCAATCTAAACTCGTTAGCAATATAAATTAGTATAGTTTAGTTCATAACGTTAGTTTTGCTCCTTAAGAAATAATATGTAGCTCTACTTTTTCGATTATCACATATCGCCCTATAAGGACCCGTCTTTATGGACCCTTGGCAACTATCGGAATATTTGCAATGGATACACGCGAGTGCTCGGCTATGGGGTTGCAGAGATTATGTCTATGCCACGGTTAGGGTGGAGATGGAGTTATGAGGTTTATATATATGTGAACAGGTTGAAATGAAATTATAAATTATATGTGAATAATTATGAATTTTGTTAAGTCATATAATAAGTTATTGATTAGGTTGGGTACAAAAATTAAGAGAACTTAAGTTTTAAGGATAATTTAAAATAATAGTAGGTATTATTCATGTATTTTTTCGTAAATAAAATACAAATAATGTTTAACATATGATATTATTTATATGAGGATAATTATTTAAGAAAATATTTTGATAGCCAAACGAATATAATGCTTTAGTCTCATATTTATCTGATTATTTTATGAACTTACATTCTATATCAGATAACAATGATAATATAGCTATCGTTCCTTCTTATAACTTGAACTACGACCATTATACAAAAGAAGCCACCTCCATCCATCGCAACCTGCCTAGTCCAGTGCAATCCAAGGAATTTTACAGTAAGAACTTTATTTATTGCGAAATTATACGGTTTCTCGTGAGAATGGCCGGTTCCGTATTTTATTATGTTTGAGGACAAAGATATGGGGTAAGAAGGGTGGACAGCGATTATGCAAACACGACAGGATTTGATACAGAAGTATTTGCTGGACGATAGATGGGATCGCTCGCTATATTATATCAGTTGCAACCTACTGTTATTTAAGCGATCCTATCGATACCATGTCTTTTAAGTCCTTTTACAGTGTCTTGAAGTACAGAACATCTCCTTGGTCACTTTTTTACTTTGATCTATACGTATGTTAGTATAATATTATATCATTTACCTTAGCGCATAATTACATGCCATAGCTACGTTGTTATGATATTAAAAGAACGATGACATGTTCCTAAATTACCGTCTTAATAAATTGCAATTTAATATATTGCATACCACGGTTCTCTTACACTCTCTTTCAACTCGCAAAGAGACGAAATTAGTATTCCCTTTACGTTCTAGAAACTTTAAAAAGCGATTACTCACCCAAACATATACAGATTAATTTAGACATACTTCTCAAACCGGGTGAACGTAGTGTGAAGAACAGAGGAGCAAAATAATATGAGAACGTTATTAGGTGTGAGTGAAGCAAGAGAGATTTGTCAGGATCGTTCAATTGTCCCTGCCTATCCCGTTAGGGACGTAGAGGCGTGAATATATGTATGTCACTTTCCGAAAGGATTGGACTAGGAGTATAATGATAGGATTGGACTACCCTTTTGATCTTGGGTAGAAGAGGTAAGAAAAATTGGTCACTATTCCTAGACCAGCTTCAATCAGGCTTCTTATTATTTTCCCATAAACGTATGCTTACAATATCTTTGCAAATTCACGCTTCCATTCACACGTGTAACAAATTAAAAATATTATAACCAAAAAAACGCCTATACAATTTTGAATATATATAAAAAAAGATGCTACAGTTTCGTGGAGTACTGTTGGCTATTTCGGTGTTCTTTTGTTAAAAATGTTTGAAAAAAGAATGTTTATCTGACCACTAACGAGCAGCTTTTTACGAGAAATTCTCTCACGCCTCTAAGGTCACTTTTTACGATACAAAACATGCCATGAATAGACGTATTTTTAGTATAACTTTGTGAATTTGTAAATAGATCGGTAACAATGTGTGCTTGAAAATTGTAATTAATGGTTTTGCATTTGTGTAGGGACACTAAATTTATTGCTGGTTTGTTCCAATTTAATATATTGCAATAAAAAATATGTTGAGCATTTTTTTGTCAATTGAAAACTGATTTCTTGCCGGTGGCTGCAAAGAAATATATCTACGTTTCATTATTCACATATGATCATATCATAGTAGTTTCCCAGTGAGACTTCTTGTGAGTCAGTTCATAATATAACTTTTAGTCTTACTTAATCAGAATAGAAATATAGAAAAAAACCTATAAAGGACACAAATTTAAAAGTTAATGCACAAAAATCTTTTTTATATCCTTGAATGCATTGACATACACGTCAAATTAAATAAAAACATCAAAAACGGAAATGCAAGCTGTCAATCTTGTGTCACATATCTTCACATTTGGCGGCAAATCGTAAACATTCGAATAGAGACACCAATGTCCCTCAGTCATTGTTAAACTAGCGGGAATCTGCAAAGATTATTCTTTATAATTACCCTGGCCCCTTTTTGTAAGAAGCGAGGAAGGGACATAGAATAGCGAACGGTATTCTAAACGTAAGATGTGTCGGATTTGTGCGTGAATAATTCAGATTTGTCCACTGCGAATTTAGATTCTTCGATATGATTTAGATATAGTTTATTACTGCGGGTTCAGTATATGAATGTTTTACTTATGTTTATATTTTGGGAGTTAAACGTGTCATCAAATGAATTTGAATTGAATTGAAACAATACATTTAGAACAAGGACTAACATTGTTAGGAAAACTGAGTATTGTTTAGGAATATATTTGAGCATAGTATTAAACATAGTAATAATAATAATAATATTTGGACATTATTACACTATTGGACATTATTAACTAGTCCCTTGGTTAGCTCATTTAAGACTTGCGTTAATTATAGGGTATTAGTCAACGAATATTTAAGAAATATATACATATGAGATATACATATTATATATAAATAAATACATATATAGCATATATAATCAATGACCAGACTGGAAAGCAGTAGAAAAGCGTAGTTCTTAACTCTGCCTCCACCGGAAATCGAACCCGGGACCTCACGATTAGCGTTCCGGCGCCTAACCGATCGTGCCACGGAGATCATCAAATTAATTTTAATAGTACATTATTACACATAGTATAACTTATATCAAATACATAGCCAAATTGATATGCCTACAATGTGACGACCAAAGTCTAGACTATGTCTAGATTATGTAAGATGTACAATATCTTTCATAACCAGAGGTCACATTATATCTACATAAATTTAAGGTATAAGTCTTGTGCAGTACTTTTACGTTGTCTATTTCATTTCTTAGTCGTGCTATAACTGTATTATCGATCGATCCATTGCAGTCTTAATTTCTATAAGGAACCCCACGAACTAAAAGAATCTCGGGGTCAGTAGCGTTCTATTCCCATGACGATGGAATTTACATTTTACGATTGAAACGATATTCGGAAGTTGCATTAGTTTCGTGAACGGTTCGATGAATATTTATTTGCGGAAAAAATCGCTGCGTTGCCACGGCGTTTCAGTTTTTGTTAAATACTCTGGTAACCGTTGGTAGGTTGTGGGTACGTGGGTTTATGAGAAAACATGTATGTCTTTCTATAGGTACATAATGTTGCAGTTAAATAAATTTTTATTGCTTTATGACGTCTGGAATGGATACTAACTGGAAAACAAATCTCATCGATCATATTTAATATATAGCGCAATTATGATATTTCTAATAACGAAAATTAGAATAGTAATCCCCATTGATGCTATTTATTCATTTATTTTCAAAGGACTCGGACTCTTACGGAAGTCACATCAGTAACCTTAATCCACTACTGCGTTTTAGCATTAACGCATTTCAATATCACATCAGTAATAGTGTGAAGTTGGTAGTAGATGACCTTAAGTGTCAAATTTCGCTTTAGAAACGGCAATAATTGTCACTTTTGATAATCCATTACCAACTTTACACTATTACTGATCTGTTATTGAACTGTTATTTTGCAAAAAGCATTAGTGGACTAATGTTCCAGGTATTTTCATTCACCATTAGATAATATGCCATGTTTTTCTTAGTATTTTAAGACCATAAATAAACTTAACATTTTCTACACCGCCTTTTTATTGAAACTAAAAAAATAAGTATTACAAGTAAATACACACCACAATCAGTTTAATACAAACAATTAGCTTATCATTAATCAAACACAAACACACTTTGAAGGCGCAATCTCTAACCCCAGTGTGGCCAATTGCTAATAAGATAATGGGGTAATGGGCAAATTGTTCTCTATGCTAATGTAGAGGTGAAACCATTGACAGGTAAGGTCGGAGGGGAACTGTAGGTAATTGTTTTCAGTACTTGTGATTAGAATTACCAATGTAGCTATGTAATTAGCTAGAAATACGCGTCAGGGGTACATAAGAATGGAAGAAAGCAGGAAGTATGATAATGATTGATAGAAAGAATTGTTTAATAACTAGTCTTCCTATTTTGGGTATTAGATGGAAAGATCATATAAATATTGTTAAATATATTAGGCTTAATACCTACTACATAATAGACTAATGAATAATAATCTGAATCTCAGACAAAACTATATAAAAATATAAATAATTTAAGTTATTATGTTGAAAACTGGTAGAGGTAGCTTAGATAGGTTAGCATATAAGCATTAAATATAAAGAATAATCAATTGGCCCTGGTTCGGATTCAACCATAGGCTATTTACAAGAAGGCCTATAAAGATCCCGCAAGCAAAAAGTACGGGAAAAAAATATTGCAAAACACAAGCTAATCATAAATTTGTCAATAAGCACCGCCCGCAAATCTACCCGCAAAAAGTCATTTTATCTTTCTAAGAACATTTTTCTGACACCTGTTTCTGATAACTCATTCGTTGTTAGAAAAAACGGAAGAGTTTCTGTTCTAGGAAGTAACTGTATATAACATATGCGACCAGTGCGGATTTGGGATCTCTACTGTGTCGGAATATTGTCATAAACGGTTTATTAGGAGTTTTGTAAGGTTACAATAGAGATAAAGTACAGCAGAAACTAATTTAAAAAGCTCCGAATGAATATCTTTACTATTTCGGAACAAGGGAAGTTTTGCTACATGGAATCTAAACATCTTTATAAGATGATAATCGACATATTATGTAACGAACTAAAAAAGGTGACGTTAGGAGTACTTATAACCGCCGAGTGTCAATGAAGCGATAGTGGTCTATCAGGATCGGAACAAATCAGGATCTCTCTGCCTACCCCTCTACAGGGAACCAGGCGTGATGTGTATGTATGTATGTAACGAACTTTGTATGTTACGGACAAGACTATTGCCTATACGCGGAAATAGCAACACTTCCTACTTTTTTTTTTCACAAAATAGAGGTATGCCTTTCGCGTAATATCCAGTGCATGAGACTAACTGTATACATAATATTCCTACCTCTTCCAAGTTTCATACCACAGTATCACAAAAACCATAGCTATCTCTGCACCGCTACGTTTTTGTGACATTTCGTGGGATTATTGACCTTAGCTTTTCTTACAGATGGCGCGGCGGTTTTTATGTAAGATCAGCTCAAGTGGCTAAATTGTTTGCTTTTGACTCTGTTGATGATTGATTGGTTTACGCATTTGAGTGTTTATCTTGAGTTTTTATCTTAAGAGTCGTCATAAAATAGACAAGAGTATGTGTAAGTCAAGTGATCAATGTTTTGGAATATGAAAATATGATAAAGCTTAGAATGAATTGAATCTTAAGGAAATGTTTGGTTCACAAAACGATCTTACCTAAATCATATAAAATAAAAAAGTATATTTTAACTTGGTACTCGGAATTTCTACATAGGATACTCGTGTTGTTATTAGGATACCTTACGCTACGATTATTCAATCTTTTAATTTAGTTCATTAATTAGTTATACATATAAAGAAAATCCTAAAACCATCACGATGAGCAGTAATATAACTGATAACCTCTAACCATCCTGTAGAGGATTACAGTCCTGAAGCATAGACATAATTATGTATCAAATTTTGTCAACCTTCAAGAAATTGTTAAATACAAGTAGGTAAATTATGAAGCAAGCACATTAATTATGCATTGAAAGAATAATTTGAATACAATGGAGAATAAATTAACGTAGACAATACTTTGCGTAAGTTACTCACGTATTTTTCTACCTAATTCGAAATTACTCGATGGTTCTTCGAGAAATGTTGACTAACTATTCAGAGAAATGTAAGGTATTATTTCATTCAATACTTTACCAAGATATATACATGCATAAGACAGATTTATTATTTCATTAATTGGTAACTAAATCACCAGGTTTTCACCTAAATGTAAAATATATGTACCTAATTTATTTATTCATTTCGTCTTTTATCAATTTTATTTGTACAATTTCGTAAATTAATTAAATACATAATTAGATTATCAAGTAAAATCGCATATTCTTTGAATCTATTATCAAATACACGCCATGTTACGAAAGAAGATTGATAAGGTAAAATAATATTGATTAAAATAATATTAAAACTAACAAACTAAACTTCTAATCCCTTCATCTATAAATTTGACAAATAGTCCACAACCGTCATCCATAAAGCCACAATAAAGAGTTTACAAAAGAGGTCTTAACCCTTAACAAAAACTCTTTTCAGAGACTCTTGCGCAGCATCTGTGTTAACCCGTGCCAAGATTGAACCAACCAGGATCCTTTTCACCCCATCCATCCTTTTAGGGCGTTATAGCACCACGTGTTCTTTGTCAAAATGAGATTAACCCTTATTTTGTCATCTCAATACAGTTTAAAAGTTGACACGCTTTGGAAGCTGTGGATTTTATTGAAGGGTTAAGATGGGGGCGTTTTATGGGCCATAGAGTCTTGTGTTATGTAGAACATATGTTTTATAAAGTCTTTTATAGGTATATGTATCTTGTACATATATGTTGTTGACACTATTGCCTAGTCAAACTCGTTGTTAGTTTTCTTTGGAATGGTATAAAGATAAGTTCTCAAGGTATAGGTTAGAATCCAAAAGGTGATTACAAAACTAGTTCCTATGATTGCGGGGTGGGACCAGAGACTCTTAAGGCAATTCAGCTGTCAACCGCCTCATCCGTTGGGCAACACCTGTGTGAATCCCACAAAGAAATCGAATCAAGTTTTTTGTCAACCGATTTTTTAGGTGGCGACAATTTTCAAGTTTCGTTTCCCAGAACTGTAGGACCACAGTGACAGACAGCAAACCTGATTCCCATTCTTAATCAATATTCACGATACTTTTGAAATTCGCTTTTTTCAAAGGCCCGTTTTTGTGAAGGGTTCAGTAACGTCTTTTTTTCCTGAACTTTGACCCCGGGTGCTTTTTGAAAACGGTTCAGATCCTGTTCTAGTAAAAAACGGGGTTGTTATGCCATGTTTTGTTAGCTTCAATGGCGACTCAATGTGAAGGGTGGACGCCAGAAGATTCGGTAGTTATCTTTCTATACGAGTTCTTTAGATTTATAGGTGGTGGGAGATTATTTATTATGACCAGTCTTATCATGTTTGACCGTTGAAAATACATGAAATCTTAACATATCTAGATTGGTAGACAAAACGCCAAAATAATCATGAGCATTAATTTCCAAATACGATTTTATTTTATTTAAATATTGTATATGCTACTACATGTATTAAATCTTGATCAATTTGAAATTTGCTGTTATTTCTTCTCTATTAAATATATACACATATTTAATGGGTAAATGATGAGCCTTCCCAAATATCAAATCATATCTAGACATTTCCTTTATCTCACAAGCAAATAGATAAGCAACCCATTTACTTAACCATTAATAATAGCAAATCAACTTTCTATTAATAACTTTTTAATCATTTATTTGAACATCCAGTACCAAAACTCAATTTTTCTGCTGAACTAACAAAAAGCTAAAACGACAAAGGGCCCGAAATCCCGTTAAGTGACCCAATTTTTGGCCCATAAATAGAAAAAAAAGGTAACGGTATTCCGAAAAGGTAGATTCATGTATGAATTAATTCACACAACGCCTCGATGCTTAACCAAAATGGGTGTATTGAAATCGAAAATTAGCCCACATCCTCGTCGTATCACTTTTTTTAATACTTTTTTGTTTTCTTAAAATATTGACAGTTCACCCCCGTTGCTTGAGATTTATAAGCTTAACGTCATTTTGAGTTGGTGATAATGTCACCTTCTATTCATTGAGGTTCTTTGTATTGATTGGGCGTATTGTGTTGTTTTTTACCTATTTGCTACTTGTTATTTTATTGGAGGGTGTTGGAAATGTATTGTCAGAGTGTAAGAAAGCGCTATTGATTGGTATATTTTCTTAAAAAATATTCATTGGTTTGCTACAGTTTTTTTTCTATGGCAGCTTCTCAAGTTGGGTTTTATAGGAATTTTGTAATTGAACTACACCATTTTTTTGAAGTTTTGTTATAACCGTTGCTCTACAAAAAACAATAGAAAATCGAATCTAGGTTCATCAAATGCAGAATAAATAGCATACCTACTCGTTCTGTGTATGATCAGACCTGAAAATTGTACTTCTAGTGATATGTTATTTGGGAATAGTATAAATAACAATTAATGGACTTGGATACAGCTTTTCACCAATGAATTTCCAAGGATTATTATTATTACGTAGTAATTGTACCTATCTATTCAATTTATTTTTCTACCTGTATGTAAATAACGACACTAGTTACTCTTTTCTTCTTAATATTTGAGATAGACACGGAAACCCTTAACCCCACAATGTGTATCTGTCATTACATAAACACAATAAATAAATAATACTTAACCCTAAAAGTCACCACAATAAGTGCTAAGGTGTTAAGAATTAAACACCCTTTTGAGTACAGCATCCACAGATTAAGGGTTAACATCTCTTATAACCCTTGAACACGTGCCCAACCTTTTCAAGAAGAGGGTTAATAAGATCGGTTAAGTTATTATGAGTAGTGAGAGATCATAGTGTGTAAAGAAAGGGATGTTTTAGTATTTGAAGATGGAAAAGAAAATTTAAAAAGGTGTTTATAGAGCTAAGATGGTTGATTTACTAAGGCTGGAAAACAAACATACTTAATCTTAACGATCATATGTGCAATTATGTCGATCTGCGGACACAGACTTGCGAATGAAAGGATTTAAAACGAATGTGTCCAAAAGACTTATTTGTTACCAGATTGGACAAGACAAACGACAAACGCGTTCACGACCATTAACCCTTGCGGGGTAGTCAGAGATTTAGGTTTCCATCTCCACGATTACGGAGGTAGTAATTCTGGGGCCACCTTGAACCCACGTTTTGACCAGGTAGTCAGTACTCAATGTGACAGACTCCTGTTCGGGGAACAGGTAGGTTTCCTTGGGATATATTCTCTCACCGTAGTCGGTGCCAGATTAGAGATACTTATTATTTTGAGACATCCCAAACTTAGTATGTTAAGAGCATTGTCAGAAATCCTATCCTATCATCAAATAGACCACATACAGGGATATATAAGATTCCTTAGTCCTATTTATCACGATACGTCAAACAGCAATGTAGTCAGTAGTCAAAGGGTCCTACGTCCATATCTAAAACTAAATATAATATGACTCATTGATTTGATTTCCCTATTATCAATATCATAAGGTTTCTGCGTAATCTCCAATCAATTCTTCGGATTGAGTGACCACAATATCCATACGGGGTCCGTAGGGACATGGCTTTGTCCGACAAAAGGGGATCAGGTTATTACGTGGGATGACCTCTTAATAAGATATATTGAACCATATTGGCTATGTCTAGATAAATATGCAATGGCTAGTTATAATGTAAATATAATGGTACAAACTACGTGTTTGTCTGACTGTTAGAAGTTAGTTGAACGATGGATTAGTAATCTATGAATTATGTTCTAGGCACACATATATATGCATATCTTATTTTCAGGGTGGAAAGAACCTCGATAGTAAAATATCTTGAGTTATTATAAGTATAAAGAGGTATAACTCTTATCTTAGGCTACATTTTGCCATAGAATTACTACCTCAGCGATGGCGGAGATATATACTTGAACCTCTGACTACCTCGCAAAGGTTAATGGTCGTGAACGCGTTTGTCTTTTGCCTAATCTTTAGCTACATTTTGGCATTGGTTATGGCTGTCAAATGGAACAATACTGTCAGATAGCCTAGCCCATTGCCCAATAGATTCCATTAATCCCTTAGTCGTATCTTATCATATAACGAGAAGAAAGATAGCTATTTAGCTGTATTTGTGTCCCCATAACAAACAAAAGACAAACGCGTTCACGACCATTAACCCTTGCGGGGTAGTCTGAGGTTCACGTCTCCATCTCCGCAATTGCGAAGGTAGTGATTCTATGGCCACCTCGAACCCACGTGTTAACCAGATAGTCAGTACTCAATGATACGGGTGTTAAGCTATGTCACCATTTACAATTTACAAGCACTAACTATTACCTGTTCGGGAGACAGGTAGGTTTCCTCACGATGTTTTCCCTCACCGTATAATTCGATGCATTTCGTAAATGTGTTTAAGTGTCTCCACAAATTGAGACTTAAGCGTTTAATATTTAAAAAGCTAGCCATTTCGAGCTCTATACGACTCCATGCGTCTGAATACCTTCCCCAGTCAATTAGGCGAGATGTTTAGACCGGGAATGGGGTGTCGATGTTCGTTGGATCGCATGCAATCGGTAACCGAGCATGCATTCGCTACAGACGCAGATCGATTCTTGTATCGAATGGATATTTGATTATTTTGTAATATTGGTAAAGTATAGTTTTAAGAGATTCGCGATTTATACTCATGATTAATAACTATCGGGACTTATCGCGTATGTTTTTATATAATAAGGTTACCTTTATTAACCCGACGTTTCGGCTACGTTGCAGCAGCCATGGTCACGGGCAGACTGACGGGTTAATAAAGGCAACTTTATTATATAAAAACAAACGCGATAAGTCCCGTTAGTTATTAATCATTGGTAAAGTAATGGATATTTTTCGTAACATTGTAGGTACTTGTCCTTTTTGAATTGTTTTTAAAATGTAACCACATTTTATTACTGGTTCGTCATAAGAGACGAAGAGTATATGGCAAAATGGCTAAGGGGATATAAAAATGTATGAAGTCATAGTTTAGGAATATGAAATCTTTGTCTTGGGGTAATTAATACTAAGATACTTTATACCCATGGTCTTTCTAAAATTAATCGAGAAGATATTACTGCTCCAATATTGAAAGAGATTTCAGAACTTAAGTTAGTTATATAGGAATTTCCAGAAATGTATTTATTCTTATTTCTGTTAAGGGCATAATTGCAAAAGTGTCCTAAACAACTGTATTTAATTATACCTTTCTTAGTATGTTAATGCTTATATCTTTCTTTCTTTACATATAATCATATAAAAAGACAACAGCGTTCGATACCATTAACCCTTGCGGGGTAGTCAGCGGTTCATTAATAATAATAATAATTAGGACACTATTACACCAATTGAACTAGCCCCTTGGTAAGTTCATTTAAGACTTGTGTTAAGGGTACTAGTCAACATATATGTAAGAAATGTATACATATTATATATAGATTAATACATATATAGCATATATAATCAACGACCAGACTGGAAAGCAGTAGAAAAGCGTTATTCTCAACTCTGCCACCACCGGGAATCGAACCCGGGACCTCTTGATTAGCGTTCAGGTGTCTAACCGATCGCGCCACGGAGGTCGTCATTAGCCCAGCTCCGCAATTGTAAAAGTAGAAATTCTGTCCCACGTGTTGACCAGATAGTCTGTACTCAATGTTACAGGTGGTAAGCCATGTCGCCATTTACAAGCACTGACTATTATCCATAATCACTACATAGTATAAAACAAAGTCGCTTTCTCTGTCCCTATGTTGTATGCTTAAATCTTTGAAACTACGCAACGGATTTTGATGTGTTTTTTTTTAATACATAGAGTGATTCAAGAGGAAGGTTTATATGTATAATAACATCCATTACATAGCCAGAAGTGCGAAGCCGGAGCGGGTTGCTAGTCATATATATTCCTGAAATCTCTGTTAGATGCAGAATCGACGTCCCCAAGGGATGGTTAACCAGCCGATGAAGAATGGTCGGCCGCCTCCGAACTGATCATTAACCACAATATCTCCACCTCCCTGGCAAGCCAATTTAAACCCTATCCCGTTGGAATAGAAGTTACGTACACAGTTCAGTTATAGTGGTTTTCCTATTGGATTAAACTGAGGTTTTCCATGGAGAGTCAACGGCTTTTATTGTATAAAAGGGTTACTAAGGATTACTGTATGAAGTACTCAACAACAAAGCTTTGAATAGCTAATACATTCGTGTTTCTATCTACTCCGTTTGGTATTATTAGCGTGAGTCTTTAATAATAATAATATTTGGATATTATTACACCAATTGAACTAGCCCCTTGGTAAGTGTCAACGAAGAAATGTATACTTATTATACATAGATAAATACATATATAGCATATATAATCAACGACCAGACTGGAAAGCAGAAGAAAAGCGTAGTTCTTAACTCTGCCTCCACCGGGAATCGCACCCGGGACCTCACGATTAGCGTTCAGACGTCTAACCGACCGCACCACGGAGGTCGTCTTTAGTTAAGTGCTTATTTATTAAGTACCTAATTGATACATACGCATACATTCACGACTTTTTAACTATTTCGGGGTGGACAGAACCTCGGAATTATAATTATGATTTCCTAGGTCACTTTTCAGCATGAATAATATACTAAAAATAAATTGATATGATGATGATATGAAAATAATTGATATTCTTCTTAAAGCAGTTGTACATAGCGTGAAGAACAGAAGAGCATGTATGAGAAGGTTAATGGGTGTGAGTGAAGCAAGGGAGTTTTTTAGGATCGTTCCAGGTGGCGATCGATAGTCTCTGCCTATCCTGTTAAGGAAGTACCTTAACAGGATAACATGGTAGAATATCTATAAGTATGTATATGCTTGAGACTTTCTGTGTAGAATAGCGATTGCTTATTTTCTATTTAAATCCTAACTAACTATAATAAATAAAAATGAAATACTACAGCTTAATATCAAAGCATTTTTATTACTTACTAAGTATCTAGTGACACTGTATTACATATTACACTCAAATATAAATTATTTTTAAGCACATTTCAGATAAACTTATCGTAGTATTACGTGTACATATTTAAAATTATTACCACATGAGTAAAGATAGGCATGGACGGCCTGTCTCTTAACCTAAATATCGAGGCGATAAGGGGCCGAGGTCCTGAAAGGTTATCAGTCCTTCACTTCTGTCTCAAAGGCGACGTTATTTTCTTGTTCGTCGCATCTTTTTGTTAACATGTTATGTGTAGGACATTATTACACCAATTGAACTAGCCCCTTGCTAAGTACACTTAAGACTTGTGTTACGGGTACTAGTCAACGTATATTTAAGAAATATATACTTATTATATATAGATAAATACATATATAGCATATATAATCTACGACCAGACTGGAAATCAGAAGAAAAGCGTAGTTAACGACGTGACGTATATGTATGAAAACATGAAGACATTCCTTCATCCATCTATTCAAAGAATAGCAATGACGTCATCGCAACAAATCGATTAAAACAACATCGAATGATTTAGAATCGGTCTGGCGCATCGATACTCTTTTTACTCATTCCCGTATCGATGTTGCAAATTGTGATCGCTCCTGATTGATTTATGTGCTGGTTAACGGTTATTTTCGTGTTTTACCGTCTGCTGCCTGACTTATGTGACAGCGCCTTGTCTTGTTGGCCAGTGAATGACAGACTGAATGAACGCAGTCTTTTGCCTTATAGGGTTGGGCTATTTAAAACGCAAGTGGAATTTTAGTGGTACTAACTAAATATAAGCAAGTATTTAGAGCAAAGATGAAATACATTTGCAGATAGCGATTTTAAATAATTGTAACTATAACCTATCGATTAAAAGTTTATTCTTTGGAAGATCAAAATATTAGATTCCATACTCTGCAATATCAAAGATGTACCTAGATAATAGAATTGTGAATCCCTGTCACCTCGCCATGGATTACTTATTTATTATAGATATTGATCTGTCAGTGTAAAACTTAAAATAACCTTGAACCTAATGATAAACCAACTGACATTAAATTAGGTACCTACATCATATATAATCCCGCGAAATTACTTAGAACTTTCCAGAAACTTTCCGTCACATACTACCCATTGTATAGTCGGGTTTTAATTTCAAAGACGTACCTACATAAATACATAAATAGTAAGCATAATAGAGTAAATTGATCATACAGCTTAAAACTGAAATTATCAACCGTTACTTTACGTGTATAT
The DNA here is from genome assembly GCA_030578115.1 of Leucoptera coffeella. NCBI lineage: Eukaryota > Metazoa > Arthropoda > Insecta > Lepidoptera > Lyonetiidae > Leucoptera > Leucoptera coffeella. Next base: position 104,283 of record JAMBLF010000952.1, on the reverse strand, counting down.
ATAGACATATAACAATCAGATAGACGCTATATTGAAAAAGGGTGACGTTAGACGTACCTATAACCGCCGAGTGTGTATGAGAAGATGTATGAGTGTCAATGAAGCGAAAATGTTCAGTCAGGATCGGGACAAATGGAGATCTCTGTCTACCCCTCTACAGGGAATCAGGCGTGATGTGTATGTAAGCATGTATGTATCCATCTTTTTTACTACACAGATCTTCTTCATTCAATAACGTCACCAAATTACACAACATTCTTAAAGAACTTAAGGAACATATAAAGTCCAGTTCTTAAGGAACTTTCCAAGAACATACGAAGTCCCAATCTATAGTCTGGTCCAGCTCCGTGGCTATGTATAGTCCAGACCAGGAGGTGGGCGGGGCGACCTTTGACCCGCCCCCACCCTGAGGCCGCGGGGTGAACGGCGCTCCCGAACCCAGCTAAACGGCCCCCGATCTTTATACACGGGGAACGTGGAAATTCAAGGCTTTTTCTAAGGAATACTTGGTATTAAGAAAGTTAAAGATTACTAGGAGTATGATGAATAAGTAAGGAATTTAGGGAATTAGGGGTTGGTTTTGATGGGTAAATGATAATAAGTATTGAAAGTATTGAAAAAAATGAGTATTGGCTTGTGTTTTATTTAAAAGCGTGAGTATCTATATTTAAACTACTAGTTTTTGGCAGTAATTTAGATATAACATATCTATATACTACAAGTTCAAAACACAGATCAAATTTTTTAGATAAAGCTACTCTAAATAGGTTACTAAAAAACTGTACATAATACCAACAACTGTTTGATTTTCTCTACCTAACTTCCTAATCACTAACACACTAACATATCCATTTCATATTAATAAAAAGGTCCTCTTACACCATCCAAAATTGTCATATTTCTTACACTATATCTACGTATATTCCTTGTACCAGTGGAAACAGTCTTCGAAGGTGAGTGGGGGCCTTAATAGACCGGTCACCCCCACCCCCCTGGAAGCGAAAAGATGTTTTTGTCACAGCCCGAGATAGAAATAAAGCGATGAAAATAGTTTCAGAGGAAGTAAGGAAAGTTGTTGTTTTGTAAATATAGGTGGCGCTAATTAGATATGGGTAGTTGGAATTGATTAAGGATTATGTATGTTTTATTTTTATGAATTAGATTTATGTGTAATAATTAATTTCAAATGTTTTAAGTGAATTAAAAAACAATTCATGGTCTACGAAATTACTACTGCTATTATGAAACTACCCATAGGATTTTCTTTTATCTTATGTGATAGGTATCAATACAACTAAACTTGATTTCTTCTTTATCTAATATTGATAGATACATACACTGCCCTACAAATAATATAGATTAATATTTAACTACATATACTGTACCTACCTATTAACCTAAATAATCTCACATTACACATACTAACTGAACCTGGGACTATGAACTAATTTTAACCTACTCATTGTTTATGCTACGCGTTGAAATTGAGAAATTTCAAAGGTGTTTTCTTTAGTGCGCAAGAGTCGATGACGTAGCCTAAGCCACGCCCCCGCTACCGCCTACCGTGACAGGCAGCGCCAATTTACACCTGCGGCCTAAAAGGGAACTAAATATAGAGTTAGATTATGGATTGTAGTTGATAGTTGGTTAACTGTAAAGTCTTGGGTTCTATTCTAAGGTGGTGTGATTGTAGATTTTGTTTGGATTGAGTAATGTATGATAGGTGTTGGAAGAGTTATTAAGTGTGTAATATTTTTACCATTTATGTAATGGTCTCATTGAATTTGTAACCGTATTTAGGTAAAAGCTGAATATATAATATTTTGCTATTATCTAGAGGTTTAGTATGAAACCTTAGGAATAACTTATATTAATCTATCGCTCTGTATATTTCCTCAAAAATAATATGTCAGCTGTTAATTACCCAATTAGGTGGTCCAAAACTTCTTTATCTCTTACAAGTAATAATTATACAACATACCTCTAGATGCCTTAATCAGCAAAAATATTTACTTTCAGTACGAAGGTGCTGAAAATATTTCTTAATCAGCATTCTGGTAACACCTATTGAAACAGGGTCAAGTAATGCTGTTCGATATTTAAAATAAATTATCCACTGAGATAAGACGTTATCAAAGTACTGTGCGAATGTTTTGCAAGCTTTAATACAAAAATAGCATTACGATATTATATAGTGGTAAGAATATTAGATAATACATTTTACGTATAGGATATTTGTTTAAGTATTATAAACTTCGAGACCATTAAACGAAATAACGGGCTAATAAAGCAACGAAAACTTAAATAGCTACTATAATTCAAATTCCAAAAAGCAGTCGTTTGTACGCAAGCGGAGCAGGGCTAATCAGCCTAGCGAGGTGGAAAGAAGCGCCGCAAAGGAAAGCGGTGGCGGCAGTCGGCGTGCGTCGGGTCGAGGCGCGCGGGTGCGAGGTGGGGGGCGGGTCGGGGGCGCGGCCTGTGCCCCGGCGGCCAATGGCGGCGGCGGGTCGGGACCCTTCGCCTCGGCGGCGCTCAGTCGCGACGCGGACGCGACCCTTGACACACGAGGCCGCGGCGCCTCCTCAGCCATCACGCACGGCGCGCTAGTGTACGGCGGGGTCGGGCCGGGCCTGTGCCCGCGGGGGCCCGACCTGCCGCCGCTGGAGCTCGGCTTCCGCGGCGCCTGGCGGGAGGACGAGCTGCTGCCCTCCACGCCGGCCAGCCAGGCCAACTCCACGCAGAGCGGCTCCTCCGCCGCCGGCGACAAGGGCCAGAGCGTCGAGTGCGTCGTCTGCGGCGACAAGTCCTCCGGGAAGCACTACGGCCAGTTCACCTGCGAGGGTGAGTGCAGTGCAGTGACAGTGACCTCACAGTGCCCCCCACATATATACGGATGCGTAGGCTTAGGGTTACGTTTTAATCTCACGCGTACACCGCGACCTCTGACCTTTAGTAGCCAAAGTTCAGTATGTGTTATTTTTTTAAAGGTAGGTCAAAATTAGCGACGTGAAAACGAGTTAAACGCTCACAGAAACGATCGAATTTATTTCCATAAATAGAGAACCCACGAAATTATTTCACCAAAATTAATTTAAACATACGGTAAGGATTTAGCGGACACGTGAGTGCTTTAAAACTAATAATGATCTCGTAAGTACTTCTTGAGCTTGCATTCTCAAAAGTTTTCGCTGCTTCACTGATTAATATGCGTATATGTAGATATGTATATTTCTGCATATTAAGGTATCTCTATATTATTAGAATATTATTTAAATCAGGAATTAGTGTTTCAATCAGTGCTAAAAATAATAGGACGTTTGAATAGCTTAGTAGAGATAACAAGTATGTAAAATAAGCCCAATATAATACCGTCGTCCGTCGTTGAAAAAAACATGAAAATATTAAAATAGCTCAAATTACATAATATTTCAAATTTTACACGTAGATAGAAATCTATTAGTGTAACCATGTAATTTTTATTTTACCATCACTTATTAATATATAGGTCATTCACGTAGGCATATGATATAATATATCAAGGTTAGCTATAAGGTTGATGACCTTGGATACTCCTCTGTCACACCTTATATGTACTAAGGAGTAAAAAAAAATTGTTATTTCCAATTCACTGTTTCACTTATCTTAACTTTTCTAATTATTTTTTTCTAATCTAAATAATACGCAGTTTTTATAGAAAATTAGGTGACATAATATCTTTCCAAAATAAGATGTGATTCCGTATGTAATATATGAGTTTCTACTAAAGTGGATTTCAAACAAAACCTTCCATATAACAGAACTTAACTTACTAAATATTTTGTAAACTTAAATACAGAACAACAACATAATAATATGTTACAGTTTTACCTTCACTGTAGTGTCACAACAATTATAATAAAAATTAATTATCATATATATAGACACCTTAAACCGCGTTTACGTTACACCGAATTCCTAACCATATCAGCGTCTTCATAACTTTACAAACCCAATTCATCAGCATTAAAATTTCCCAATAAGAAAGCAATTAGAGGTGGTTTTCATTAACTGCCTGCCTGCCCCGATAAGGGGCTTTCCACTCTTTTATGCAAATCCCGCGGCGTTTGTTGTTCATAAATTAAAGCGAAGAAACAACCAGGAGAAATGATAAATTAATTATTATCAACGGAATGTGGAACAGAATTGAAAGCAAATCTTATTTCGCGGGGAAAGTCGCGATGATTTATGATGTGCATTCCGGTATCACACCGCTTTTGTGACTCATCTTTGGAGTGGTTAGGAGTTTAGGTGGATTTTAGTACCTTGTGCATAATGTCAGGCATATAACAATACTATATAATGTGTAGGAAGCTATATTTGATATCGTAAAAAAATAGTTAAGGGTAACCTTGAAAATTCATAAATAATTTAAATAGTAGTTTTTAATAAAAGATTTGATAGGGTTAGTTCCAGTTAGTATCGCATTAGATTTATTTATATTTTCATTACACGAAAATTCCAATCTGAGCTATACGGAAAATGAGCTATACTGGACATTAGACCTATAACCGCCAAGTTTACATTAGGAAGTGTATGAGTATTAATGAAGCGAAAGTGGTATATCAGGATCGGAACAGGTGGATCCGTGATCTCTGCCTACCCCTCTACAGGGAATCGGGCTTGATGTGTATTTAAATATATTGAGTTAATAATAGCTAAAGATTTTAATAGCTCTATGCAATCGGTAAACTTCTACAATATACCATATGTAACTGATAAAGTCTATAAAATAATGTAATCACAACATGTAACCAAAACCTTAACTATCTATTCTATTAACTCACATTCACATCACACCCTATTATTCTTATCGAGATAGATAGAGATTCGTATACAAAATATCTAGGTGTAGTCAGTAATAGTTAACTTACTTAGTCTAGTATAAATAATTCATACCGAATATTATGAGTAATTACCCCAAATAAATACCACATCTCATACCTTAGTCGCCTCTTACGACATACACAAACGGGGTTCCCAGACTTGCAAAGCCCATGTCATAACACATTTAAGCTCGTGTGAATCTCAACCTGTCATTAGGAACAGAACACTCTGAGATACCTCATAAGATAATCAGGCTTGTATTGTCGCGAAATCTCGATAATATTGTTCTCTGACTACCCCATAAAGGCTTGGGAAGTTCAGTAGCTTATTAAGTTAATTACTTACTGTTACAGTAAATTTTCTTACTGTAACTCGTGGTTAAGTTACTTTGTAATTGGTAGAGAGTTAATGATGTACTTAACTTTGGTTTTAAGTTAACGTTAAGTTGAACTTGATTTAGGTTTAAGTTAATTAAGTTTGTGATTAAGTGATTAGGTCTTCAGGATTAAGATTAGTTTTTGTTGTATCCATTTTAATCAAGTGTCGGTTTAATAATTCCATGTCATTATAATAAAACTATTTATACATACATACACATCACACCCGATTCCCTGTATGGGCTAGCAAGTTCCATAATAACATCACAACCCCAATATTCATAAAAATGGCCTAGGAGATGTCATATCTCCGAGGTTCTGTCCACACCGAAAGGGATTAAAGGACGTGAATGTGTATGTAAACAGTTCAAAGCTAATTGTTAGAAGTGACAACAGGCTTGTATCCAGATGGGAATTGAACTTGGGACCTTTAGGTTAAGTAGTGGTACCACAAATTGACCACGAAAAATATAAACATACGCTTCACGACTTGTGTATACACACTCCCTTTTTTATTATGTGCGGGGTAGTCAGAGGCTTGATTGTCCATCTCCGAAATTAATAATAATAATAATATTGTAGGACGTTATTACACCAATTGAACTAGCCCCTTGGTAAGTACATTTAAGACTTGTGTTAAGGGTACTAGTCAACGTATATTTAAGAAATATATATAGATAAATACATATATAGCATATATAATCAACGACCAGACTGGAAAGCAGAAGAAAAGCGTAGTTCTTAACTCTGCCTCCACCGGGAATCGAACCCGGGACCTCACGATTAGCGTTCAGGCGTCTAACCGATCGCGCCACGGAGGTCGTCTGAAATTTCGAAATTTCGAAGGCATGTTAGGTATGGGCCATTCGAAGCCCGCGTATCACTAGATAGACAGCACCCAACGTGATAGGTAGAGAACCTTATCGCCATATAGGCACTGACTATAACCTATCCTGAGGTATATTTATAATTAGGGGTATTAAGCTGTTATCCACTTATGAAACGGTATCGTGTATAGGTATTGCGCCTTTTTGCATATAGTTCAAGCTTGTTTGCTTATGAGAGTAGATAGGACGTTGGAGATATAATGTTTGTGGTTCGATTTATTTTTTGATAGTAGGTTTGGCTATATTTTATAAGTTTAAACATAATTAGATATATATATTCTTGTTTTTCAATCCTTTTTGGGGTGGACGGAACTTAGACATTAAACATCTCTCATTAGGTCTCTTGTATTAGGATTTTTTAGGAAGTAATAAAGTGACAACCAAAATATATATTTTATTATTTATAATATTTTATTCTTTATTTAAAGTCATACATAGACATTCAGTCAGATTACTGTTGCCAATTAGGTAATCTGTTATTTAATATACAATTAAATATTCTATATTTTTGCTATTACAAAATAAAATATTTTATTGCAATAACTCTGATACGTTAAAAGTGACAGAGGAGTTACTATGTTTCCAAGCTTCTGTCCTCCCTTTGGGACAAAAGGACCTTAATATATGTGTACATATTTAGTTTTTACTTACATCAATCTAAAATATCGAACATTTTGAGAAGCAAAAAAAGTAACCATTTTTTTTAAAACCTGGTTAGGCGTGGATACAAGACTTAAATGCCGCGATCATAAACTGCCGTATTCATGTCGACAAATCTACTTTATTAACACTGGACCTCCCGTTGTTTGTTATACGACTTTTTCATTGTAAGCTCCGGCTTGGTTTCTAAGTTGTTGTAAATAGATTTCGAGAGGATTTCAGTTTGAAAAGGTTCTATTTAGGGGTCAGTTTGGTTTGAAGTGCTGTTTTGTGGTTAGTACAATAGGTGTACATTATGAGTATACTATAGTGACTGTATAACCCGCTGAGGTAGACAGAACATCGCAAATAGCTTGTAGAAATTTGTCTTATATTACGAAAAATGGGTAAAAATGAATATCTTTTATTGGGTTGTTAGTGATATATGATGATATTAATAAAGCATAACATTAATGATTAAATTATATAATTTATTTTATTGAATAAAATGGTTTGAACAATTTGAACCCTTAATTTAATACAATGGCGTGTTCTTACTCGTATCTCTGAATTCCTCAAAATTAATAATAGTCGTAATATCAAAATAATATATTTTACGTTTTGTAATTTAACGTTTAAGTAGGTAAATAGTTTCTTAATTTTAATAGCAAGGATAAAACTTTTACAACCGAATAAAAGTAAGTCTAAAATGACAATAAATTCTTACCAAAGAGGTGTGAAATCGGAAATTCGATACAGCTATGCAAACTCTTTGGAGACGTTCGTATAACAACCTTTTTATGCGTCGACCTCACATGCCGACAGTTTAGAGTGGCCTTAATTTGATTATAGTATTTTTATGATCGAACTTATGTATGTAGTTGTATAAGAATAAAAATGGATAGGCGATGAAGTTTGTGTCAATAAATAAGTAAATATATTATATTAAAACATTGATATTTCTAGCGCGTCTCTCTTATTAAAGGGGTAGGCAGAGATCACGGTCCCTTAACTAGCAATCACTTTCACTTATACGCTTAATATAAATTATTATGTAAATGAAGCGAAAGTGGGCTGTCAGGATCGGGACAAATGGGGATCCGTGATCTCTGCCTACCCCTCTACAGGGAATCAGGCGTGATGTGTATGTATGTATAAATTATTATACTTATACTTATGTACTTAACGTTAATATTAGATGTTGATTCCCCAGTATGTATGTCAAATTAATATTTCCCTATAAATTACATACATATACATTCACGTCCTTTAATCCCTTTCGGGGAGATAGAACCTTTGACTCATGAATACGTCTCCTTGGTCACTTACTAACATGAACATAGAGGTTGTAATGCTATGCATTTGTGACAGGTTGCTAGTCCATCGATAGATTTCATTGACCCCTAGTCCCTTAGTCTACGGTTACCTTACAATTAATTTTCTTTTTCCTATGTAAACATTGAACCCAAGACCTCAAGTTTCCCCAACCGCTGTGCTGTAGATATTTATAGCCAGTAGTTGTCATCGCCTGCTAAGCGATTTTACGATCTCCCAAATCTCGCTTTTCGAATTATCTCTTTTATCTCATACTAGTTTCCCGAATTGATTTCCGAATCGTGTGTGGCTAACCAATTCGATTTTATGTGACCTCAAATGATAGTATACGTAATAATAATAATATTTAGGATATTATTACACCAATTGAACTAGCCCCTTGGTAAGTTCATTTAAGACTTGTGTTAAGGTTACTAGTCAACGTATATTTAAGAAATATATATTTATTATACATAGATAAATACATATATAGCATATATAATCAACGATCAGACTGGAAAGCAAAAGAAAAATGCTTCTAGTATTTCTATACATCTCGTGTATAAGTCTCTTCTAAGCTCTTTCGTTTATCAAATCTCACATATATAATATCTGCACTTTTACACTTTATAAAAAAAATTATTTAAGATTGTCATTTATAGCAATCTGTGACGTACATAAACTAGTAACTTAGCTGCGATAAAGGGTAATGGAATCTATTGGACGATGAGATAGTAACCTATTCCAAACAAATACATATACAATAGTATTAGTTGTATTGATAGAACGGTATTGATGACACTTTTTGTACCAGTAGATAGCTACTTTATGTAGAGCATATACTCAGAAATTTAGAATACATATAACCTTTAATATCCATCTACCCCACAAGAGATAAATACATTAGTGTCTTTGAATAGGATATCCTCTCATTAACTGAGCAAAAAGACCAGTGTCTTAATGAAAGATTGTCTCAATAATTGTCTCGACCCATCAATTAATCTACATAGCATGATAATAAGGAATTGAATAATTAATAGTCGATATACACATACATACAATCACGCCTCTACGTCCCTAAGAGGATAGGCGGAGATTATCGGTCGCCACCTGGAACGGGTGACAAATCTCTCTTGCTTCAATCAACACATTGACATTGTCATACATGCTGTTCTGTTCTTCACGCTACGTACACGCTACGCATTGAGAATGATGTTTCGTAAATAGAATAATGGATATATGTATGTATATAGTTATATCTGTTTTATACTTATTAGGAAGTTAATTGAGAGATAAAAATCTGTATTACTTTATGGTAGATTTTTATTGAGTAAATCAAAAGTTTTATTGAGTACTTTCCTAAAAAATTATGTGTTTTATGAATACTTTAATATACCTTAAGATACATTACACATCCTTTTTCCTATAAAGGCATTAATAAAATCTCATAACCCCATTTTTCCCGATTCTGACAAACCACTTTCGTTTTTACTGATATTCAAACAACTGTATTTAGTCACAAGGGCATATATAATTAGGAGTTATAATTATATAATATCAGTAGTCACTTTTGAACTTTAGGAAATGTATACGTAAGTGTGAATTTAGACGACTTCTTCAAAACAATAGATGGCATCACATTGCCCATAAATCACTAATCAAAACCAACGTAGCGTTGTGTGGTAACATCGAATTTAATTAAAATAACCTCAAAAGAAGTGAATTGGATTTAATAAAGTATGAAAGATGTGATTTATGACAATCCATTGTAATCAATCATTGTGAAGCAGCCTGACTGATTGGATGCTGTGGTACTTGAATAGAATTACCGTAATACACGTCAGGCATAGGAGATGTTTGTTAGAAATATTGGACGAGGCATAGTGAGGTTTTTCTTAGTTTCTAAGCACGTGTATACGTTTTTGTTAAAATAATAAAAAAAACTAACTGTATGGGGTTTTTTCCAATATCATTGTTAGGATCTGTTGTATAAGTAAATAGGATGTGAATTATTTTTTCTAGTTGTAATAGTAGAGTAGTGTAAAATTAAAAGATTGTGCATTTTTGTTCTTACCGTAAAAAATATCAAAGTAAAACATATCTTCTATAATTAAGTAAGTTTCTAGTTTTATTCTGCAGGTGTCACAATATTCTCAAACTACGTGAAAAACATATTATATAAATAGAATTCCTATCTCTGTTTAATTATATCTTGCAAATATTTATACACTCAAAACATCCATAACTCAATGTATTTAAGAATTTAGACTCTACAAATTAAGTGAGAATTTCTTTGTATTACAATATGTTTTATTCAGGAATCGCGTGTGATATACTCATTATACCTTGTGTTATGTAGGCTAATAAGTTATTCGTAATGTTGTGTTTATACAAGCACCTAAACTTTTAAAATACTTGAGAACTTTTCATTTTTAATAGCTTTCTAAGCGTTTTTTCTTGTTCCCCGTCCATTGCTAATTATCTTTTGTATAAAAAGGTTTGTTTAGATTTTAATTACGGTGTGGAAAAATTAGGAATTCTGCCTTTTCTATGAGATAAGCAATAGTCAGTGTTAGAGTGATACGAAAGACTATTTGACACGATAAAAGTTGATTATTTGGTGATAAGTGGGCTCGAATTGTTCATTGTAAATTAAAAGAATGACTATTATTAGAAGGGATAAGGTCATGATGCGTTTGTTATATTTAAACACTTATCGTGAACTGTTACGTAAATATTTGGTTTTGTACCACAATAATATAATATAAAGAAAAAGTGAATGTGTCTCAGCCAAAATAGGATTTTGTTATCTATAGCAGATGTTACATATTCGAATATTTCGTGTTAATTTCGTATAAATAACCCATTATTTTGACTTATGGCCAGCTGAATTATTTAGCAGGTTGCAGTACGAAACTAGAAACGACCAGTTGAAATATTGGGAGCCATAAATTAAGCGAGCTCGGCCAATTTTTTAAACCTAATAAAATTAACATTTTACTCCATTATAACGTGTTTGCTTATAATTAATAAGCATAACATGCAGTGTTTTCTCAGCCAATAAACTCTAAGTTAGCGGCTACCTAAGCGACCTCCTGCGGCGAGTTAAAGAGGTTCCGGGTTCGACTGTCACTCGGGATATTAACTTTCCTATTATGTACACATATTAGTAATACAATCACGTCGGGAGCTTTACTCGGACTTGAGCACAATGTAAGCTACCTTGTACCTCGTAAAGACGACCATTTTAAACGTATGAAGGAATGATCATCCTGTAGAATTCAATATTGCTAGCTAAGCATAAGTTATAACGGTGAGGACAATGTTCCCTCATAATATTTTGAGGAAACCTGCCTATTTCTGGGTATATGTAATAGTCAGTGCCTGATTACGGCGATAGGGTTCTTAACCTTGTTGGGTGCTGTCTATTTAATGAAACGCGGAGTTTGAGTGGCTCAAAACTAATATGCTTCCGAAATTTTCGATATAAGCACTCAAGTATTTGAATAACCTGCCACAATAAAAAAGGGGTATGTGCATACACAAGTCGTGAAGCGTACGTTGTTCAAGTTAGGGTACAGCGTATGAATTTAGTACACTAAGAAACTCGTTCCGCAATAAAAGTTCAAAGAGCTATCTCCCAAATTAATTAACTCTACATTAGTCTTTATTTAATGGTAGCCTTATCAGTTCTTGTTCCCCAGAAGAGTCAATTAAAGAACTTGTCTCAGGAATGTGCTGTTACTGAAATTTGCATACGACAGCGTTATATGTAATCTAATATTTACGACAAAACTAATGCTTTGCTTCGTATCTGTTATGGCTCATTATGAATACACTGGCTCTCGTTACTGGCTCTGTTCATGGGAATTAATGAGCGAATGTAATACATAGTTTATTGGCGGAATTAATGGGTTGTAAGGAGGCTTCTGTAAGCTAAATTTAATATTTACAAATGTTGATTGATAGTCTTTTCTATCATCATATCTATGGAGTATATGTTTATAGAATTTTTTATTTAGGCAACATAACATTATCGTACTTTCATTCAAAAAATAATGTATTAAAGATTCAAACACATTCTATACTAAATTTTTTTACTAAAAACTCTGTCCCATTACTTGTATATTATTATTTGAATATCGAGTTTAAATAGATATAGTAAAAAAATATCACGTACTATTAAAATATGTTAATAGCATTAACGTCAAAAGGTATAATTTTCATACAGTTATCCGTATTAACTATTAATAGTATCAAAAGGTGTTAGTCTATTAATAGCATCAAAAGTTATTACTTGATATTAATACATAATCTTCTTATTTAGGTATCTTTAGCATTTTTTGCTTTGTCATTGCCATTAAGACGCTTTTCGTCAATGTGAAGCGAGAGTTTTGTGAATTGATTAAAACCTTTTACTAAATGCATTTTAGTAAAAGCGGTTACCCTTTAACCTATACGACCTCTCACCTTTTTAAGTGCAAAAGTTAAGTTGATATCATTTTGACGTTCAAGTAATTTTACGATACAATATATAAATTTTCAGATAGGCTCCTCAATTGAAAAGGGGTGACGTTAGAAGTATATATAACCACCAAGTGTGTATGAGGAGGTGTATGAGTGTCAATGAAGCGGAAGTGGTTTGTCAGGATAGGGAAAAATGGGGATCAGCGATCTTTGCCTACCCCTCTACAGGGTATCAGGCGTGATTTTTACTAAATAAGACCCGCAAAGTAATTATAAGTTGTAGTATTAGAGATTAAAAATCATAATTCGATTTACAAAGCTTAATAAATAAACAAACAAACAATAAGACTTACTTTTACAAGAAAACACATATCGATATTTATAGTCGCGGCAAAAGTATCGAATCATCCATAGAAATAGGCGAATTAACAATCGGTCGGTGCTAGGCGTGTGCTCGATTCAGAATCGAATATAAAACAAATCGCGAAGAATTTTTATCGTTTTCTAATGACGATTTATCGTTGCATGTGACATCTATATATGTATGGCTGCATATTTATTACATTCTAAGTTCTACTAGGTAACTTAATCCGTCCATACTAATTCAGATAAGGAGGAATGATAAGAATTCATGGGCAATTTCACTTTACGTCTCTAGTTTTAAGACTTATGTGACTAGTTTTATGAGTACTTGTGTATTATAATGTAGAATCATATGGCTACATACACATAAGTGAGACTATAATCTTTAAAGAGGTGGACAGAACAGGAGATTTCTAAAAATCTTTCAATTTATTAATCTAAATTTAGTATAAGTTTGAAAGATTAGTAATAATTATCAGTCAATTTGTCCCTAATAATTTATCCCTAGTCACAGATTTACGACACTTCATGTATACCTGCTATATTGAGTCCTAATAGTCTAGAAAAAATCCATTCTTGTAACACGTAAAATAAAACTTAACATATGTTATTTTCCAAGGCAATTCATTCTAGATCCAAAAGTAACATCTATATCTAAAAGCGACCTAGATAAATTTATGTCTCCTACTTTTCGTCCGCCCGAAAGGGATTCATAGACCTATATGTTTATCTATGAATTCAAATTAAGAAACTATCAACACAATCAACCTTATACCATATACCTAACCCTATATTAATTACAGGCTGCAAATCCTTCTTCAAGCGCTCAGTGCGTCGCAACCTCACCTACTCGTGCCGGGGCAATCGCAACTGCCCCATCGACCAGCACCATCGCAACCAGTGCCAGTACTGCCGCCTCAGGAAATGCCTCAAGATGGGCATGCGCAGAGAGGGTGAGTCAGAGATATATGTAACTAGGGGTTAGAGGAAAATCTTGGACGAAATACTAATACATACATGCATACCTGATTCCCCGTAGAAGGGTAGGCAGATATCAGCGATTTTAATAGACCACTTTCGCCTTATAGACAGTCGTACGTCTTCTCATACACACTCGGCGATTATAGGTACTCCTAACGTCACCCTTTTACAATATATAATAATAATATATGCATAAGAATGATTGTGTTTTGTAACGATAGGCTGATTGATTGAACCGGTGTGAAGTTATCTGCCAATATAACCCGACAAATTTTTTTTTTTGTCATGATTTGGTTAATCGACGTATTGTATTAAAAATCCATGCTAAATAGGCTAATTATTATAAAAACACTTCCTCAATGATAAAAGATGCATTTTAATTGATGTATATGAGGAAATATGCTATATTGTCGTCATAATGACTTGTTCTTCATGCACTTTGTATTTATGACCGTAACATAGTGAGATTACTTGATATGCATACGTACTATGCTGTCAGTGCTTGTAAATGGCGAGTTACTACCTGTCACATTGAGTACTGACTATCTGGTCAACACGTGGTTTTAAACCATAGAATTACTACCTTCGCAACTGCACTGACACCTGAACCTCTGACTACTCCGCCAGGGTTAACGGTCGTGAACGTGTTTGTCTTTTGACGTACTATGCTTTGGCGTAGGTAAAGATTGAGTGTACACTGTCCTGAGAATTGCAAATCAAGGGAATCCATACCTGATCTGACAAATGGTAGACCACGTATACAGATTATATTACATGTTATCCCTCACCAAAAATTGTTATTTTTACTTAGTGTATGTATGACATGATATGTCTATCTATGATATATAGTTTGTGTGGTTCATTCTTGCTTTATTTGCGGTGGTGTTATAAGCCTCTATCTACCCTATAAGGGATAAAATAATATGAGTTCGTAAGAATCGCCGCTCTTTTTAGGGCCTAATACTGTTTAGAACTAGAATAAAATCTTAGAAATTAAGGGTTAAATCGGTAAAAAATATGTAGTTTGGCCGATAATTATAATTAAGAAACAAACCACCAATTCATAATTAACAATTTTTCATCATTAACATAAGACCATAATGCCAGCTGGTTACATTAATGAGTCCCTGACCAATACGCTACATGTTACAAACATCTCACATATAACCGAAGCCCGTTGATTACTCAACATAATGTTACGAGACTTAACAAACATTAAGAAAAGAAATTATCTATGTGCTAATTAGATATTTAATATTGCTTTTATCACTTCGGTGTTGTCACATATTGCATGTTTGCTCATACTTTCCATACATACATAAATGTATGAATAAGTGTGTGAATGATGAATCTATCTCGTGCTAGAATAAGACATTAAAATAGCAACTATCTGTCTTTCTACTCAGGGCAGAGATAAACATTAATGTTACTTCTTATCATTGTATCTAACTCTATTATTATGCTCTAAGATACATAATCACGTTCACAATTCTTAAAGAGGTGACAGAGCATACGGTTACATAGAATACTTAAGCCTGAACGTTGTTGCGAATGATGAAAACTATTTAGGTATATACATATACACATCACGCCCGTTTCCCTGTAGATTAGTAAGCAGACATCACAGATCCCCATTTCTCCCGATCGTTACAAACCATATTATATGTATTTAGTAATAATATATGTATCGTATACAGAGACAGCAGTTTCACTGCATCAACTGTTTTCTTTACATTGCTTTTTTACAAGTCTCAATACATCTAACATTTATGTCTTGCAAAGCATAGTACATTTAACTTTGTAATACCCATTCTATAAACAAGAAAACCGTATTCATTGTCACACAGGCGATTAGCGGGTCCATCAATCTCTTAGATCATTAAGCTGCGAAGGTCGCTAGCCACTCGATAAATAAATAATTAATGTTGGACTTAGTATAGGAACTATCTAGGATTGTTATAGAGTAGAAATAGCGGCTGTAGCCCAGTGGGTAAGACCTCTGACTTCTTATAAGAAAGGTCCTAGGTTCGAATCCCGACTTTGGCATGTACGAGTACCAATGAATGAAATTTAATTATGTGTTTTTCATTTACGTACATAATTTACAGTCGCTAATGGTGAGGGAAAACATCAGGATAGGTAATAGTCAGTGCCTACATACGGCGATACGATTCACTACCTATCACGTTGGGGTGCTGTCTATCCAGAGAAACGCGGGCTATGAGTGTCACATACCTAACATGTCTTTGAAATTTCGGAGATTGGCATTCAAGCCTCTGACTACCCCGCAATAATAAAAAAGGGAGTGTGTATACACAAGTCGTGAAGCGTATGTTATTTAAATAGGTGTCTTTCTTATTGATAGAGGTAGTAAGAGATAGGTATTGGTTGAAATAGGGGTGCATTTTACATTGATAGTGCTTTGGTTGGTATACGATTTATGATTAGATTTAGGATCGGGATAGATGGGTATCCACGATCTCTGCCTACCACTTTACAGAGAATCAGGCGATGTGTATGTATATAGATAAAAAAATCGATTAAGACTTGTGTACAAAAAGCTATATAATAATTCAACATTAGTTTTTGTCTAATATATCCTATAGAAATCTGGTCTTAATACTTTGTTGGCAGTTGTTTCTAAGGTTTTGAAATAATACCTTCACTGAGAGCTCTAAACATCGTTCAAATTCTTTTATCATATATTTTCATATCCTTTTATCTCTTTAATTCCTTTCGTGGTGGACAGAATCTTGGATATACGCTAATATGTCCTAGTTCACTTTTAGCAAGAATATTCATTAGATGGGGATGTGATGTTATTTTTGGTACACTCGTCCTTTAGTCACCTCCGACGCAATGTCGGAAAGAACAGCAGCTAGTTAGCTACTTTTTACATCCCAGACCCGCACAAAATTCTTAACTCCTTTCCAAGATTACTATTTATATGTATGCCACGATAGTTCCTACATACAGTTTACTTTGCTAACACATTGACCCACTGAGAGGAAACATTTCATAAAGAGATGTCATCTCAGTTCGCATGACTCTTTTCACTTTACCTAATGACGCCACATACACATGCGACGGAAGTAGAGATTATTATGTGTACATAATAGCAATGTCTAACAGTGTCTTTGTAGATTGCGTTTTATACGTGGTTATTAGTTTTTATGTTAGCTTGCATTTTTATTACAAGGTTGTTGGTGTTGCATAGATACGTATCAGGATTATTTTTTAGATAAAGGCATAGAGATTCTTGCTTTAATCCAATAATACCATTTTTTTTTCAATTATATTCATGTAATTTAATAGTTTGTTGGATGTTTATCTCTTTTCAATTATTTTTTAACTAAGTGATCCATTTATAACCTTAACTTATATTTTAAATATCTTCCATGATCCATTAGCATAATATTTCATCTAAACGACTTAAATTATTTGGAATAGAGTAATAAGACTCACCATTAACATACCTATATCCAGCAAAAAGTCACATTCCAAACTTCGGTTCAAATTCAGGAACAAACCGTAGTTAACAAAATAGTCTCATTAAGCGTAACCCTTGCGTTAAACTTGGACCCTTACTTCCTACAGATAGGGCCATCACAGGAAAGGTCACGACACTAACCCTTTAGCATCACATTAACTGGTATAACCACCCTTCGGACTAAAGATGTGTTTGTTGTCACCAAACAATAGATGGCGTTGTTCCCAAATTTTTTAAGATAAACCCTGAGTAAAAAACGTAAGTGTGCCTCGCCTAATCGTCTTAAATATCACAACTTGTAGATCTGTATCGAGATTGCGCCGGTGCCTTTGTTCAGCTTTTTGTTGGAGATGTTTTATGCGGTTCAAAGGACCCATTCAAAGGGTGTTGGATGCTTCTGTGAGCATTGTTGGGATAAGTTGTTTATGTTTGTCAACGCTGATAGTGTCGGGATCTAGTTTTTAAGGTCTGATGACATGGCTCAGGTTTCATTTTGTTTTGCACCCAAATTCAAAAGAACAATTGTAAGTAGGAATAGTAATATTATCACAAGTTCGCGTTGAAGACTGTATGTATTTTTGCCGTAGGGTCCGGGGCGTCTGATTAATTATCCACATTAAAGCGACCAGTTTGCCGAAGAGTGAAATTAAAATGATCATCATATAGCACGTTGGTGCTTTATTCAAAAGGTTGTGTACACTTATCATCTGCGGGAACAATGGCCGCTGCTTCTTTGTTTAGGGCGCATCAATCACGGCCTTCATTGTTTGGAATATCTTAATAAGTTTTTGTACGTGGCCGGTCATTTAGAATGATTTTTTCGATCTTCGCCTCCCTACCGGCTGATGGATTTTGATTCCAATATTTAAATGAATAAGGCTCCTAATTGATTTGCACGCGGCTCCCCCGCCGTTGTTTATGCAGAATTTCGTATTCAAAATAGCTAAAGATACGAAAACTTGGGCGTGGGGCGGCTAACTTCGCGGACACTTTATTAGGATTCATTTGAAACTTCTTTCATCTAATTTTCGCTTGCTCTATATTTTTACTGTATATCATGACGAAGCATAAGAAATTAATCTCATACGCGGTCTTAAATTGTGCAAAAGAGCGTTATAATGACCCGCTACGCTCATTCGCTAATCGCCCATCATTTTGCCAAACATAACGGAAACTCGGCCGGCCCAGCTGCGAAGTCACGGCCAAAGGAGTTTTCATAATAGAATGAGGCAAACTGTCAAAAGCATCATCGGCCATTCTCTAGCAAGGGCTGCGAAGTATCGCGATGTTTGCTTTGGCACAAAGGAGCGCGCCTCCAGCGACAAAGGCGCCTCAAAGGACTTAGCGATGCGTTCCGACGAAGGTGTCAATTCTGCAAGTAAGGGCCAGGTGCGCAGGGAGTGGGCAGGGCGGCGCTGACCCACCGTGAGAATGCGAGCGGTCAAGTGGCCCTCGGAGGGCGGCAGAGGCCCGGAATGCAGAGCGCATGACCCGCGGCAGGCCTCGCGCCGCGTCACTCGAGATGCTATCTCTGCTAGTGAGCATAATAACTGTGACATGTTTCGGAGTGCGCTCCAGGGCCGTACGTAATGGGCTTCTTCTGGGAAACTGGTTGTTGCCTATGCGCGGCCACATAAAGATAGCATCGGCCGCCTCGTTCCCACGACGTGCATCGCGAAAAAATAGTCATAAATCACCCGCGAGGTGGTCGAACTCTTTAGTGGCGAAAACATTAATTAAAAACGGCCAACAAAGGGCGGTCGCCGGTCAAGCTGACCCTTGGCTATTCCGGTTCAGGTTGCTGCTAATTATATTTTCGCACGTATCCACCGACATTTGCATGAGAATCGGGGTCGCGCAACAATTGGGAAGAGCGCTAATCTAGTGGCGGGCCCTTCCCTGTCCACGGACAAAAGGTGTGTTCGAAACTTGATAGGTGGTCAATGTAAACATTGTGTCCACTGTCCACTATTATAATTTTAAGTTTCTTGGGAATTCTCCTTAATGCTTTCGAACGGACCGGTTTCGGCAAAATTGCGATGCACCTTTCAGTGCGCTATTGTGTTCTTAGACCAGTTCTAGCTTCAAAACTTACTTTAGCGTATTGTCAGGTTCATAACGTCATGCATAGACATTAATATAAAAATACCCAACAATCATATTATGAGTTCTATCACGATATTTCACAACATCATGTTTCTCCTTATTCCATCATATTTCACAACATTACTTAATCTAAAGCAGTGTAAAATCGACACCGAACTAAAGATATCCAAGACCAAACCTCGATCGGCGACCACATAAAACCGAAGCGAAACCTGACAGATAAAACGAGGAGTGCAAGTGTAAAAATCATTTGTGGGGGATCAAAAAAGGAGCGATCCTGCCCTGAGACGATCAATCACCTGGTGATTTATACTCTCGCACCAGAATGATGTATCACTGGCCTGGACACGCTAATGCAACGGCCACTCCAATAATTAACTTTTTAAACTTTGACAGAACGAATGACGATACTATAACTGAATGTTTTTTAATCCAAATTGATTGAATGGAGCGAGAATGCTAATGAAATAGTTAATCCTATCCAATTAAAATAGTTTTTTAGTCCATCTGTAAATGGTCAATATTTTACAAAACCAATTTTTTCGGTTCAAGAACAAAGCGAATGAAGTAAGAATTTGGGCAAACTAAATTACACTAATCTGTGTAATATAAAAAGGTGATTCATAAGCAATCCGATGAATATTAGTAGCAGTCCAAATTAGGAGATTACTGACCTAGTTCAATGATCCGATGGTAGAGTGAGTAGTTGTTTTGATGGCAAGTCGGCTCGAGTTTCTAATGATAATTTAGTCATATTTTACACTAATAAGATATCGGATGACATTATTGTATAAGCCGCAGTTAGGATAGAGTACCAAACAAGTTACGTAACTATTAAAATTCCGAAGCATGTGAATTTATGCAGGAATTTGTCAATGGATTTGCAACATGCATCCGATTACGTCGAATACTTAACGGAAGTTGCTTTTCAATATTGTGGTTCTTAATAACATAAATGACACGGCTTTTTGGTTGTAAGAGTGCTATTGGTAGTCGAATGATTGAGTCTATACATACATACATATCACGCTCGTTTCCATGTAGAGGGTTAGGCACAGATCACGGTTTCTTATTTAACCCGATCCTGACAAACCACTTTTGCTTCATTAACGCTCATTTACCTCCATATCGTCGATAAGTCAAAGTTCTTTTGTCCATATTTAAAATACATTGTGGGTACTACGATTTATTCCTTGCCAATTACTGTTATTCCGAACTGAAAGAAAATTATTAGTTTCATTGTATACACTATTAGAAACGCCAAAACAAATAGAAAACACATTACCATAAACATTAAATCTACCTTCATACTCTAGAAAACCAGGTTAACAAATCCATAATTTGTAACATTCTCGTGAAATATAGGCACAGGTTCAAACCGAGTTGCCTTACGCGTATAATTCTCGAACAGGCGGCTGAGTAACAAAGTTCTCTCGCCTTGCCAAGTGGCTGGGCCGGGGATCGAACCGGGACCCCTGCGGTGCGACGGGCGTGCGCCTAACGAACTATACACGTGATTTATCGGTACCATCTCCACATTCGGTCACGGTTTGTTCCTCGTGAATGCACCTGTTTGGATGGGTTGAGAAAGTGTGATAATGTAAGTGTAGCGACATCTGTGATTTGTGAGAGAGAAGTTTGAATGTATATGTTTCTTGATAATAAACTATTGATTGCACATAATTGAGATTGAATTTAATGAGATATTTAAAGATGTTGCCCGATGTTCTTACGTGATGTTGCCCGTTACTCGTATATGGAACAATGCATTGTTTCTAATAATCAAGAAAGTTTAGTCAAGATCGTTATTAATTGAAGGTCACCTCAGATACTTTGACATCATCATATAAGTTAACCTGATGTTCGATTCAGTGACATAAATAATCGCGAATATTCATTAGATGTCAATTTAGTAGAAAGAATTGGGCTTACCACTTGTAACTTAAAGCAATAACTATCCCATAAAAAGTAAATATTTTATACAGTATTTTAAATGGTATTTTTCCCATTACACAAAACGGGAAGCGCCCGGCTGCTATGCTAATTCCAGGGCCCCGTGTGATCGTAATGAAATGTTCTCATACTAACTCCAACTTAATACGAACATTAGAGATCCCGCCACATAAGGTGGCAGTAGCCAAACTTGGAACTAAATTTGACGTTACCGCCATTGCGTGTTATTTTGTATGAAAGGTAAATTTAGTATTACCAGCGTTGTGTTTTTTGCCCACTCTTTGTAATTTTTATGTTTGTTAAGGGTGATTATAATAAATTGATTTCTGGAGTTTCTTGTTAGTTCTTCTCCAAGCTCCGGGTCTCCGCTGATCTAACCTCGGTAAAAAATATGTAAAGACAATGCTCAGTGCCATGTTTGAAATAATAGTTTTAAGAGATTCGCGATTTATACTCATGATATAAGATATAAGGGTGTGTATAAGATTGATTGCAGCTGTGGGAAATCCTACGTCGAACACACTAAACGGTCTATTGCGGACAGAGTGAAGGAACACATAATATATGTAATATATAATAAGAAGGATAAGTCCCGTTAATTATTAATCATGTTTGAAATAGTTTAATAAACATATTTTGACTTTGATATATTAATTTGTTTTATTTGAGTTTATAGCTCTGCAACCAAAGACCGTTACAAATGAAACCTATAATGTATCGAGCCGTATGGCACAGTGAGTGCTAGTTTTGGCGTGTTTACTGGTAACACTGAATAACGCGACTGTGGCGACGCCTCCAACTGCCACCTTATGTGGCGGGATCTCTAGGTCATCAATCGTGCGTTTCCATGGCAACCATTGAAATAATTCAATTTGAAGCCGCGTATAGTAACACGCTTACAAGGGATAGCTATGGTGGTGTTAAAGTGTATTTTTTACTTCTTACGTCAATTTTTGGACTGCATATACATAAACATAAACATAACATACGCTTCACGACTTGTGTATACACACTCCCTTTTTTATTATGGCGGGGTAGTCAGAGGCTTTAGTCTGACTGCATTTACTAGAGATTTCTTAAATACAAGAGCCTGCTTTTTCATTAGTCTTGTTAGATAGTAAATTAAAGCCATTTACGATGTTTTAAGTTCCTTATCATACATACAAATATTTTACTCACATCCTTCTATCGAAAATTTGGGTGGATAAAACCTCGGATATACAATTTCGTCTTAATCATATAACATAGTATATCATATTAAATACAACATATAGCTAGCCCATAATGCCAAAATTTAGTCTCGATAAATATACAGGATATCAAACAATTTGCCACATTTTTATTTTATCAGATGTTTTCATTACATGAAACATAGATGCACTGTAATCATAATTTGATTTTTACATTATATTTTTCGCTCCTATTAGTAGCAGGGTGATATTATATAGCCTAAAGCCTTTTTCAATAAATGGTCTATCTAACACAAAAAGAATTTTTGAATTCCAACCAGTAGTTCCTGAGATTAGCGCGTTCAAACAAACAAACAAACTCTTTAGCTTTATAATCACTACATAGTATAAAACAAAGTCGCTTTCTCTGTCCCTTTGTCCCTTTGTATGCTTAAATCTTTGAAACTACACAACGGAATTTGATGCGGTTTTTTTTATTAGATAGAGTGATTCAAGAGAAATGTTTATATGTATAATAACATCCATTAAATAGTAGAGTAGGCTATATATTTTATACCCGTACGAAGCTGGAGCGGGTCACTAGTATTAGTATAGATACAAGCGACTAAGCACATTACCTAGATAAGCTGATCACTGCATTCTAGTCCCCAACTAGCTCATGTTTGACCTCTATAAGCCAGACGAGACTAGCAACCTGTTCCGATACGATCCAACACAAGAATAGCGTTTGGTCGCAGCCCCTCTTCACCTCGTATAACTGCACTTACTACGGGAATGGTTGTTGGAATATTTGCCTTAAAAAAGACACGCATTCACGACTAATCCTTGCGGCGTAGTCAGAGGTTCAGGTGTCCATCTCCACAATTGCGAAGGTAGTAAATTTATGGCCATCTCGAACCCACGTGTTGACCAGATAGTCAGTAATTAATGTGACAGGTGGTAAGCCATGTTGCTAATTACAAGCACTGACTGTCCTGATTACCTGTTCGTGGATCACGCTTTTGAATATTACGGTAGTAAATATGAAAGTACATATATGTAAATCATTGACAATAAGTTAATAGACTATTATAACCAGCTGACGTTTCCGTATAACTCTAAGTAAAGAGTAGTTTGATTATGCGACTACATACTTATGATTCAAAGGATACTTAAATATTTATAACAATATAATATTAACAATCGTTACAAATACAGATCCCAAGGATCGTTTAAGACTATCCAATCCTTTAGACATTACCGACTTGTTAATACATGTAATCCATACCAAATACAAACAGATTAAGTCCTTTATTCCACTCGCTAAGTAGCAGATAAAGGTATATCTCCACGATCAGTTGACAATAAAGAGCAAGTCATGAAGCAAAAAGACCATAAAAATCGAATAGATACGACCCCGTGTTTACCTATGGGCAAAGGTTATGCTGCGGGGCTAAGGATGGTCTTCCACTGTGCATAGATCCAAGATATACATAGCTTAGATTATATAGATATAGCTTGTTTTGTTGCAGTAGTGAAAAGTAGTCGAATTTAGCTCAGGGAGTTAGACTTTTAAGTGGAGTTAGTTTGGAGAGCAGGATGCAATTAAATAAATTATTTAAGTTCCGTGATTTAGGTTCTTTATTAAAAATTATAAACAAAATAATGATGTCGAAGTAATTCCAAATTATAATCACCATACCCTAAATTAAGGTATTTTTTAGCCATTATCATCGTAGCTAGCAAAAGACCACTAGCCTAAAACCCGACAATCATATAACATCAACCACGCATCCTATTAGTATATCAAACTCATTTCCAACATCTTAAATAACTACATCAATACATTTCAATTATCAGTCACCAGTACATTTCTTCAATTCATTTCAAATATCAAATAGCCGCATATTATTCGTTGCCATAGCAACGCCAAGCTCAGGTGTACACCCGTCCTAGGGCACAGCACACTATATTGGTTAGTGGACCCACCAAACCAGTTACACTCTCACGAAGACGCTTCTAGTACTGCCTTTATAGTTTCACTCATTTATTTATAACTGCTTTTACCTTTTGACTCCGCTGCGGATTAGTTGGGGACATTAAGATAACGTGGTGCAGTGTAACAATAATAAATAGGAGATAAACAAGTAGGTAATTATGCGATACTTTCTTCCGGGTAAGGGTTACAGGTTACTTGTATTGGGTTCAGTTATGGGAAACCAATCCCGTTGTAAGATCGAGGATATTGTCTCGGAGGTTATGATAAAAACGTCGGAGATAAAGTTGTGGATGTAGATGTGTTACATTGTATTGATGGGTCGTTATTAGCGTTGACAGGTGCTATTTTCGTAAAAGTATAGATTCAAAACGATTAATCTCTTTCGAAACAGCTTTAACTAAAATTGTAAAGAGGAAATTTATGCAGGGATATAATTTGTTTTGCAGATGTGTTGGATTAGAAAAATAGCCAGTTGACAAGTTTATGTTGCGTAAAAAATGTAAACAACAAACATAAAAATAGAATTTCCAGAGCTTACTTGTCAAAACAACAGAGTATTTTTATAATTCAAGCCACTTAACCTGTATCAGGAATTAATTTCAAATCCGACCTGTCGCGTAGTTTAGGAAATTTCACAAATTCGCTTCCAAACGATCGTAAAATTAATGATGATATCAAAAAGAAAACTAGTAAGGAACCAAACAATAATCATAAAGATTGAGATAATATCCATTCGGATTGTATTAACGCAGTTTTATTGGCCGATAGCGATGCAAATGATCGTGATGTTTCAATATGAAAATAAAAGAATGCGATAAGCATCTCTGTTGGATGTGGGAATCGGCGCCGACCTGTCATCGCGTTGACGCGTCGCGTACGGCCATCACCGTAATATGAATCATCAGGTATCGTGTGCTAGTATTTCGTGGGGTCACAGTCTCGTACCCTAGCGGTCGAGGTGGCCCGCGGCTCTTCGCCGGAGCGGGACGCAGATAGCGCCCGAACCCGTTCTAGAAAGGGAGGCAGCGTGCCAGCAGACCGTTTCGTGACCTAAGAGCTAATCACATATCTGCAAGCGTATTATGATTATCGCGGTGCCTCGTTTCTCTCGTGTTCGTACCACATACTGCGGTGGTCACTGACTCTAGATAGGGATTGGGGAACGGGAATCCGTTCGGTAACATTTTATTTTATTACGATGTTTACACTTTGTAACGTTTGAACGGATTGCCATAAAAAGAAACAAACGAGAACACGAGATAAGCTTAAAGCGTAACTAAAGGCAGCGTCCATAACTCAGCCTGGTAATTAAATCATGAGTAATGACAAATTAAGACCCGTCACGGGCATTAACTAAGATAATAACTCTTACAAATCGAATAATATTACTTGTCGAACGATGAGATATAAATCAATCGGAGCATTTAATCGCAGAGTAATTACCGAATTCGAGTCGCGATGTCGGAATGCGCGTCGTTGGCACGCGCCTCCCGTCTCCTCATTACGTATTCTAAATATTTTTCTACCAATTTTATCATCGATTTTTATAGATTTAATTAGGTAGTCTCATATGCCTTCCGGTTTGTCCACTTCTGGTTCAGTTATAGCGCTAGCGAAGCGGCCCCGCCTTTTGATGTCTCATCCTGATTATAAACAACAGTATTGTCGTCTCGACTTTCTATTCTGCCTTTGGATTCGCCGCTGCTTTTGAATATATATGACTCGAGATGACGCAATTTGTTTTCAACCTTCACCGATCTGAATCACTGACCTAGCGTAATCTAGAGATCTCGCGCAGATGCTGCGGAATGCCTGCGCGCATCCTATGTCTAAATTATGAGAAAAAGGTGTTTATTTAATAGCTTTCTAACTGTGAATCGATTCTCTCATTCCGTTCGGTGTCTAACCCGAGTTATTACTTACGTTTGCCTTATAAATCAGCGTCAGCGTGCGCAAGAAACGCATCAGTAATCGACGTCGTATAATCGGAACTCTCATTCGTTACAATAATATGAGGCGATAGTGCGCTCGCTACATTAGTGTGAAGTTTCTAATCTCGAGCTGTGTGTAATATTTCACCCGATCCACGTGTGTTTGACAATTTTTCTCCCGGAACATAATCGAGAGGCCCGTTACGCCAACAAAAGAGCGTCGCCTATTTGTCGTTGTTTGTCAAGGGCCTTCTTACAGTTCAGAGTTGAAAAATATCGCACATAAATAACGGGTTTATCAAGTCGTATCGACGCTGCGGCGAGATAGTGGCTAACAACTTAAATAAATAGCGGCCACGGTGAAATGAAGTTGTGTACGGCTGATGTATAGCTACAAACACCTACGGTAGAAGCAGATAAATCTCTATGTTCTGAAATGCCTCTTGCCTCCATAAACGTGTTTGTGGTGGAGCCAGAGAGAAAGTTATATTAAGGACAATAAATGCATAGTAAACATACTATTAAATAACGTGTACTTTTATTACATACTCGTAATTAGGCTTGCATTCATAGTTCGCACGATACTGTGAATCATGAGATTTTAGATGATGAAGGACTAAGATATCTTTTTATCTAAAATTTATTTTCGTGATTTAGCAAAAAGGAATAGAATGACTTTAAGTTTTGATTAAGGCTCAAAACTACTATCATAATAATTTGTCATTACTAAACTACATAGGGACATGTAATCTATTGGTCAATAAATGTAATTAGAATTATATTTTATTAGGTATTCATGGGTAAACAAATTCAAACTATAAACTTAAAGTACAAATGAAAATAAAATTATATAGAAAATGTCTTGATAAATAAATAAATAGAAAATATATTTGGTCAATTAGCTAACTAGAGGTCCATATGACAATCCCAATATTCATGCTTAAAAGTGACTTAGGAGATATTATTGTGTCTCCGAGGTTCTGTCCATCCCGAAAGGATTTAAGACACATGGTACTAGTATTCAGAAACTTAATAAAACTAAGAAGTTTTATTCTACATACTTGCTGGGTTATTATAGTATTATGACATAAAACGTGATATGAATTGTCATTTGTGCATTTAACCGTTCTGTTGTTGATGATTTTGAGAAGAACAGGTTATTTCGTCCGTCATTGTACTAGTATTTTAATGGGAATGTTTTTTGTTGATTCTTTACATGTACTTGTATGCTTATATACTGCTACATTAGGATTTGTAGTTGTGCGTACTTACATAAAAGATTTCGGAACATCATTGCTATGTGCAGATATAAGTATTTGTTGTTACGAGTATTGTAATAGATCCCATGTTAGCTGGGATGTAAAATAATGCTAACGAAAAATAAGCTATCGAAAGGCATTATAGAACATGAATGTTTGTCGTATATGAATGTATTTAGATTTATATCCAAATGACCCGTAGGCGAAGTAAGAAAACATTTAAATATCTAATGTTGAAATTGGATTAAAAATAAGGACATATTATGATAATCAAAATAAGTTTAAAAATGTTACGCTAAGATATTTCAAGTAGCAAGCATAATTTCTACAACGTATATTATTCTTATATCCCTACTACTAAGCAACGTGTTATAAACACTATGTACTCTCTGAAGTTATTGATATAATATAAGTAGGCTTTACGAAATGCCACTTAAAGTTTTAGTTATTTAAAAGTAGAAGAATTGTCTAAGTCCCATACTTTTAACCATTTGTAACCATTCCTTTTAGATAAGCGTAACATTCTTATAGCCTAATTTTGCTATAAATCATTACATTCCAGACTAAATAGAAGTCTCTTACTTTCGTCTTCCACTAGACCCCTAAGACTTAGGAATTGCTAAGACACATTAAAGCTAGCCTTAGATATCCTTGAGTCTTGTCAGTCAGGGCTCGCAATTAAACCGGGTAATGGGCCTAACATACCTGCTACCTGTCGCTGAGCATAACTCGTTAAGACATTATGTCACTGATCGTTATCCACGTGCCGGGGTTTAGAGGAATCTTTGACGTGCAGTGCTAGTCTGGGACGTAAAAAGAATGACTAGCTGCCGTTCTTACTTAGTGTCTATAGGCGATTAAGGGTGTGGAGTCTATTGAGCAATGGACTAGCAATCTGTTACCAATGTGCCATATGATAATTACCCCAATATTCGTGCTAATAAGTTACTTAAAAAAACAAAAGCGTTCAAACTCAGGTATCCATCTCCGCAATCGCGAAGGTAGTGATTCTATGGCCACCTCGAACCCACGTGTTGACTAGATAGTCAGTACTCTATGTGACAGGTGGTAAGCCATGTCGCCATTTACAAGCACTAACTATTATCTGTTCGGGGAACAGGTAGGTTTCCTCACGATGTTTTCCCTCACCGTAGTATTCGA
The DNA here is from genome assembly GCA_030578115.1 of Leucoptera coffeella. Lineage (NCBI taxonomy): Eukaryota > Metazoa > Arthropoda > Insecta > Lepidoptera > Lyonetiidae > Leucoptera > Leucoptera coffeella. The sequence goes on along the minus strand of JAMBLF010000952.1, from coordinate 75,324 downwards.
CGCATTTCGTTAATGTATTTTTATTAATAAGTTACTTAAGAGATATTAGTCTCTCTAAGGTTGTAACTGAAAGGGATTAAAGGACGTGAATGTATATGTATGTTTGTTTGTTTACTTTACATGACAAAATACATTATATATCAATACTATACTATAAGTTCGTTTAAAGATATGACAAATGATTTACTAATTTAGCTCAATACCTAACTCAATTTTTATTTTTATTAATATGCTACTTGTTTACCGGCTACAGCTTGACCATTTATGCATACAAGATAAATATCTTAATTAATTAACGCCACACTGTATGTACACGTCTTTTCATGTTAAAAATATCGTTTTACAAATGAATCGATAACCTGTCATAATACAACATAACAAATTAATTCAGTTCGACGAATATTAGTGTCAAGATTGACTCATTAGATGCATAATTACTACAGTGGCTTAAGGAAATTGTAATTAACTCTATAGTAATCACTTATTCTAAGAACATACACTTACGTATATACTGTCATATTCTTTAGCCTTGAAAGGGTAGTCAGAGTATACAGTGTTGATGAATCTTTTGGCAATTTAACCATTTTTGAGGACAGAGAATAGTGCTTTAATATTCTTATTTTTGAAGATTACTATGGATATAATTAAAGACGTAATGGTTTTAAATATATAACTTCATCCTGCTTGAAATTTTAGCTGCGACTGTGGGATATAGGGTTATATATATACACATTCACGTCCTCTAATCCCTTACGGGGTAGACAGAACCTTGGAGATATAATATCTCCTAGCTTAGCATAAGCATAGGGGTTGTGATCTCATATAAATATTAGTAATAGGCTGCTAGCCCTCAAAAGATTCAATTTACCCCTAGTCGCTTAGTCGCTTCCAACGACATTCCGGTAAGAACGGCAGCTAATAAGCATCCTTTGTACGTGAATATAGGATTATCAAAACTTATTGGGTAACAATGAAAAAGCGTCAATCTAAGTAACAAACATTCGAAAGTTTTATGAATTCCTTCTAAGCTTAAACACGTGGCATGTTTGCTACATACAAATCTAACCCGCTTTTCCACATCAGGTTGTCATCATGTAACCAGAGGCTTTATAACCACAGGATTCTGTTTACCTACCTCGGTTTTACCGGCGTACTACCGGTCATTCACAACCGGTAATCACGGAGCAATTACGGCCCTAATTGAGTCATTGACCATATACCTATGGCTTTAAATGCTGTACCTTGATTCTGTAAAGAGATATTGTAATTATTATATTTATATGATGTAGATATATATTTTTTCTTTATCAATTGTGGCTTCTTTAAATGAACCTTATATTTTACCAAGATACTTTCAATATAAGAAATGGCTATTAATATCATTCATTACTTGTATATATTTTTATGTTTTTGTGCCATTTTAACCAAAAACTGTAAAAAAAACTAACTTTTAATACATATTACCATAAACAGATTGTTTTCCGTATACAAAAGGAAGTTTTTAGTCTTAAACTCTTGTGATATATTTTGATAATAGATATTATTATTTACTAAAGGTACTACATATCAATCTAAGAAAGTAAATGTCTTTACACCGTTATGCTCTTTGCGGTTGTATTGGAATAAGTAGAATCGATTCTAATAAACCTCGTCAAGTCATTTTCGATTTAACAATTCAAGATTGAGTAAACAAACCGGTGTGTCAATTATTAAGATGATTGCGCAATGCTCTTCGTAGTAAAACATAGTATTTGCTTCACTCCGACCATACTGGCTCAAATTGCTCACCACATAGTAATCAGCGGTTACTCAGAACTTGCACTTGACAACCAGAAATTAATTAGAACGAGATCGTTAACGGGAATCGTTTTCTTCGTAATTTTTATAAAAGTACGTGAAACAAAGTATATATGCCTACGCAACTAGCGTAAAATAATGAGTCAAAAAGTAAATATCATCGTGAATAAGTAAGATGACAAAAAGTGTTTCTCACAGTGAGAAAACGGAAGAGAGCCGATCGGTGGAAGGCGTCGGCGAAAAGTCACGAATCTCGAAACAGGTGTCAGTAATCGAGACGTGCTCTTCAAAATCGTGATGAGCGCTAATCGGCCGACTCAACTCGTGTCGAATCCCTTGTAATTCATGAAAAGTATCGAATCGAATAATTCGATGCAACGAGCCTCAAACATTTCCCATCTCTGCATTCTTGTCTTTTTTGGCGGGATCGAAGCGCACGCGCGCGCCATTGTTTTTTTTATTGAGAGCGAGCGACGATGAAGATTTACGTCTTGAGCCACGGTCACCATAAATTACTTGTCACTTATAAATGTCTCTAATTAGTGGAAATATTCTTAAATAAATCATTGTTTTATTAACGACATAAATTAGAGACATTTTACATGACATAACGTATGCGATATAAAATACTTTGAAGACATTTTAATCACTTCGGCCGAGATGCTAAAGATTTTAGCAATTCACGAAACAAATGAGCCAATCCTTGTCAAGCCTATAATTTAGTACGAATACATCATAAATTACAAGGTGCGATGCCGAAATTGGCCTTTCTTTCACCACGAGCCGATTTGAAGCGCACATCGCAACAATTATTGTTACATCAGCGATTCAATTAAAGCGTTACATAGCGTTGAAATAATTTTGAACGAATTAGAGTAATCGCTCTCCATGATTAGCTGTTTTCTGTATGTGGGCCGCGGCGCTCCCACGGTATCGACACCTCGCGTCGGCCGCGGCTCCTCCATAAGCGGCCTTATGCCCCGGCCCCAGAGCCCAAAGTCCGATGGCACAGCCTCCTCGCAGAGGTGTGTACCAATAGCACATTACACTATCTTACACACATCAAGTGAGCATCAATAATCTGTACAATCAATTGAGTTGAGACGATGCATTGTTTAAGTTTTTTCTCACTTTGTTTCGCTGCCTCCTAATGTGCTTTTCATTGAGCCCCAGTGATCCCAAAGTGGCGAGTTTGTTTAAAAGGCTTAACGCTTATTGATTTTGAAAAGTAAAAGGAGGAAAACACGTTTGTTGCCAAATGAACGGAATGAGATTATGCATTAACCATCTCATTAAAAACTCAAATGCTTTTAAAGTTTACGATTTAATATGACCTCCTATTATTTTATGACAGGCTGTATACGTGCGAACCGCAATCTTTTTAGTTGCGATCGATTTACCTAATACTCCGTGTTACCTAATGAAGTGCACAGTTCCAATTACCTTATACACAGGTACTCATGGCGTGTGTTTGTTTGTTGCAGCGGTGCAGCGGGGGCGCGTGCCTCCGACGCAGCCGGCGGGGCTCTCTTTGGGGGGCCAGTACGCGCTGGGCAACGGGGACCCGGCGGGGGCGCTGGGCAGCCACCCCTACCTCACGTCGTACATCTCGATGCTGCTGCGCGCGGAGCCCTACCCCACCTCCCGCTACGGCCAGTGCGTGCAGCCCACCAACGTGATGGGCATCGACAACATCTGCGAGCTGGCGGCGCGGCTGCTCTTCTCCGCCGTGGAGTGGGCCAGGAACATCCCCTACTTCCCCGACCTGCAGGTCACGGACCAGGTGGCCCTGCTGAGGCTGGTCTGGTCGGAGCTGTTCGTGCTGAACGCGTCGCAGTGCTCCATGCCGCTGCACGTGGCGCCCCTGCTGGCGGCGGCGGGGCTGCACGCCTCGCCCATGGCGGCGGACCGCGTCGTGGCCTTCATGGACCACATCCGCATCTTCCAGGAGCAGGTGGAGAAGCTCAAGGCGCTGCACGTGGACTCCGCGGAGTACTCCTGCCTCAAGGCCATCGTGCTCTTCACCACAGGTAAGATCTTGGACAGCCTGTTCGGGGAGGCGCGGCTGCTGCTGTACCGGGTGGCGGGCGCCGGCAGCGCCGTCACCAACTGCAACGAACTCGTGGCGTTGGTGCGGACGCACTTGGACGCCTACCTGGAGGCGTCGCGCGTGCAGCAGCCGGCGGCCGCGCCCTCCGCCGCCTCGTCCGGCTACTACTCGTCGCTGGACGCGTCGCTCGGCGTCAACTCCTCCCTGGGCTACGGCAGCTTCCTGTCCACCCCTCCGCGTTTGCCCGGCAGCTACACGAGTAGCCCCCGAATGCCAGAGCCCACTGGCTCCACCCCTTTTAAGATCTGGGAGAGTTCGCGAGCGCCGAAGCTCGAGGGGAGTTGACAAAGAGAGGCGGCCGCGGCGGGTGCTTGCGGTGAATCGCTCGGTGACGGTGGGGCGTTGTGGGCGCTCCTCGGTGGCGAAGGCGCTTGAAGCTTTTAATTAGATAATGGAGCGCCGTGTGCCATTGTTTGTGAAGGGACAATAACTCTCTCTCTGCGCGGCGACCTTCCGCGGAGAGCTGCGACTTATTGTGGCCCAGGCATTGTGCGCCACTTAGACGTTTCAATTCATCATCCGTGATGCTGATCGTCTGTAGGTAATATGTGTATATAAAGTAACTTATTTAATTTATTCCCAATATAGTCGTTGGTCGTTTCCTTTAATCTTTTGTTTCATTGCTAGGAGTCTAGTGCGTGTTTATCCCCGTTATTTATTAGTTAGCGTAGAGTGAGTGTCGATGGAACACGTTAGTTTGGATTATCTGTTGGTAACTCTCCGCGTGAGATGACAGCTTCCGACACACGGCGAGCGCTCTTCGCGTGACGCCTCTCATTGTATGAGTTGGTATCTATTCGCAGTTCCTGAGCGAACGATGTTTGCCCTGCATGGGCAGCACTTATCTTATCGCTCACAATGGCGATTCGCAGCTTAAAATTATGTGCGGTTTAGATAAAGTTTGTGTTAGAATCACTCAAACTCAAACCATAAGCTGACATAAAACTCATATACACTTTCATCTCATATGACTCACATACATTATCAGAAGAAACACACAAACACCCTTTATAGATTTAAAGTAATATAATGCGTTAAAGTTACTTTACGCATAGATTTTATATATTGGTAGGTACGGTTTATTTCTTATTTCGTCTAAAATTAACAAACGATTCCGGGATCTCTTTTTCTCCATAACTTTTTCACCGTCCTCTTTATTCTCCTTATCAATAACATTATTTACTATAATCTACTAATTTATATCATCTAGCATAATATATATCGTCTACATTTTCATATTTCACTAATATGGAATGAGGATGCAGTATAACAGTTAACTATCGGCAGCATTAAGCCGCGTTGCCGCTCTTCCATAAAATGTGAGGAAGTTTATCGAGACCCATAAAGTAAGGATAGTGTAAAAAGTTATGGTCCTACAATCTTTGCCTTCTGTTGCTTGTGTTATGGGTGTTGGTTGAGGGTCTTGTTTGAGTTTTACATTGTAATAAGCATGGAGTGAATACTTAAGGACTTTTTGCTTTATTTCGTTATTTATTATCATCTAGGATGAACTATACAGTATCTATGAGATATTTTGGTGATGACATAACCACACGACCTTGTTTTAATAAACCTCATTGCTGTCAAAGTGACATATTAAATACTTTTTGACGTAAGTCTTAAAACGTTTCAAACATTCATAAATTAAAGTATCATTGTAACATAGAGTACCCGCCACATACGGTGGCAGTAGCCAAACTTGGAACTAAATTTGACGTTTCCGCAATTGCGTGTTATTTTGTATGAAAGGTAAATTTAGTATTACCAGCGTTGTGTTTTTTGCCCACTCTTTGTAATTTTTATGTTTGTTAAGGGTGATTATAATAAATTGATTTCCGGAGTTTCTTGTTAGTTCTTCTCCAAGCTAGGGTCTCCGCTAATCTAACCTCGGTAAAAAATATGTAAAGACAATGCTCAGTGCCATGTTTGAAATAGTTTTTTTAATTTATACTTAGATCATAAGATAACTTTCAAAGAGAGCTTGTGATAGGGCCTATTTTAAATAAACATATTTTGACTTAGATATATTAATTTGTTTTATTTGAGTTTATAGCTCTGCAACCAAAGATCGTTACAAATGAAACCTCAATATAATGTATCGAGCCGTATGGCACAGTGAGTGCTAGTTTTGGCGTGTTTACTGGCAACACTGGATTACGCGACTGTGGCGACGCCTCCAACTGCCACCGTATGTGGCGGGTACTCTAACTGCCTTATTAACTTGAAATATAAACAAAGCCCCATTAAGCCAATAGTTTTTATATTTATAAAGGCACATTCTATGGAAATTCCCGTGCCACATCGTACACCGTAGACACAATTCCACTCAGCCCGCGGCTCCGTTGAATATGCAACACCAATAAATGTAGTTTTACTCCTCCCCGAACAACTTTCTCTGATATTCAGCCAACTAAACTTGTCCGCATTATATGGTGTCCCATCGTAATCGGCTTATAGTTTGCCAGTTCAATCTCTATCAGCGAGTTTTGTTGGATGTAGTGAATATATTACAGATTTGTCGTGTAGTTTGCCCTTTTATTTTTTTTTTCTTGATGGATATGGCCAATTGTCCGTGTCCATTAATAGTCTATAAGTATGCGATATACTATAAATTGTTTCTTCAATAAACAACATTTATATATAAAATAAGGCAACATAATATAAAATTGATTAATCGTAGGCATTCGTAAGCTCTCTTCGTGACACATATGATGGAGTTTTTTTTAATAAATCATACTGGCAGTTAAGTGTGTTTCGTAGTCCGCGTGATTGTTTCATTAAAATTCGTTTGCGTCACATTGGTCAGTTTTACCTATCTTGTTATCAATATTTTTTCAACATCTATTCTCTATTCCGATATTCATTTTTTCAAATGGTTCCTTCTGTCAGTCTTTTCATTTTGACTGACAGAAGTGGGTAAGTGGGAGGTTCCCTTAAAAATCCCAATGAATTTTCTACTGACTATATTCCTAATAAAATTAACATATAAAACCTCATCCTACATTCTAAGCTTCACTATTATACTCATAGGAGATTGAAAAACAGTGGGGACAGGTCTCTTTGAAGTCTAGGTAGCTTTAGGGCTTATAAAAAGTTTAGTAAGCAATAAGTCTCAACTACACGGTCGTGAATCGCGAATGTGGCTGTAACACACAAAGCGATCACTCATTAAGACATGCAAACTGTCTATAACTCATCGTCAGGTTATTGCTTACTACCGCCATCTTTAGTTATTTTATTGACACTGCCTTTGTCGTTGTATTAGCACAAGCTTTACTGTTCATTAAAGATCTCATAGGTTTGCTATGACTCAATTATTGTTGTTTACAATCGTTAAATACTAATGTTAAACGTACCTATATGTTAGTTTGTTCATTTCTGCTACTAATCGTTTTCTTATAATGATCACACATCTTCATTTATTCGATTTCTCTATAGTATAATAGTTTTACATTCTTCGCAAACAATAGTGGTAAACTAGTATTTTTATGCACTTTTTCGAGGCATACATATTCAATAATTGTGCGTTACTTGCTATAATATAAATGAGGCAATATAGATTCATTCCTTCGTCTTAAATGGCACATCCATAGTCTCTGCCTATCTCGTTAGAGAAGTAGAGGCGTGAGCATATCTGAATGTGCTAAAAAGCGTGATTAACCAATTACGTGTCACAAGCTAGGAGAGCATGACAGGAGCTCCAAAGCAAGTTAACACGTCAAAAGGAAAATTGAATTGCGAAATATCCGTAGCCGCAAGCGAATAGCTCTCACAACCTGTCTCTTACCCACTTATGGCAGGACTGTTAGGCAGAACGGGGCAGCGATATGTGGGGTTCGCTAACGGTACCCCGTGTTGGGATTCGTGACTCGACTCAGTCACGATTTTTGAAAAAGTGTCCGAAGCCGCGTTCCTTGGGCCGTGGGGCGCGGCGCAAGGAGATCCGAACAAACTCTTTGGTAATTGGTATTTATATTGTCTATGGTTTTTTGGTAGGTTATTTAAATTTTAGGATTGTTGGTTAATAGAAAAGTTAGATGGTTTGTAGTATATCTCCAGAGGCTATAATGTAAATGAACTTAATATTTTTCAATATAATTTCCCTTTTAAGTCATGTTTGTATAAGACCCTTTTTCCAATGTTTTTTTTTGAAAATATGAAGTTCATTACTATAAAGAGCAGAACTTTTAAATAATGTATTCAGTAAATCATACATTTTATCCACTTTATTCTACAAAAAGACATAAAACTCTACTAATTAACAATACCGCGTGCGTTCAAAAACTTATTTCCTCCAACCTTACACTCCAAATCAGTACCCAAAACCACACTAACTTTAACCCGCTTAAGCGTCCACCTTGCACTACACCATTCCCCGTCATACAGCATCTCGACTCGACTAGTATTTCCCGATATAATACGATGGTTGCTATCTCCCTGCATTCATCTTACAACAATACTTTAATCGATTGCCAACTGAGCCTTGTTTTGACAGTCTCTTTCGGCTTTGAATAAGGATGCGTACAATGGAGTTGCTTAGAGAATACTTAGGGTTATGTTAAAGCGTATATTGAGATGTATTTATATACGTATATAAGCTTTGAAGGGATAGAAAGTTAGAAGGTTATTGTTTTATTGGTCTGGGGGTAAAAAGGAATTTTAATTTGTTGCATTTATATACAATCTATATGGTTTAAGAAGCCAGGTAATACTAATAGGTACTATTATAGCAAGTTTTGGTGTTGGTGAAATGTCAGGCTTTTTTTTATTATATACGACTTTAATAAAAGTATCAATATAAAATCAACAAACAGTCATACATATAAACATTTAGTTTTAATTTAACTATGTATCGGTGTTTATCATAAAACAAAAACAATGTATTGTTTTAAATGAAGCTTTCTCATAAAAATTCCTTCTTATCGGAACCGCTGAATTGGGTAAAAAAGCGATTTGACGCAAACGTCAAATGTTATGACGAGGGTAGACGTCAGAATTTCAATTTCGCCAACACAACAACAATTGCCCTAGTCACACATTTGTTTTTCTTGTTTATTATCGGAGCACTAGTTGCATTGTGTGGGTTTGCTTACGAAGTTTTATTTGTAATTAAAGATGTAATTAAATACGTAATGGATTGGAAAAGAAGAGTAGACAATAAGCATTCCAGCAGTAGTAATAGTAGTCTATTTTTTATGATAACCGTATAGATTTGATGATTATAATATTGTTCGACTGTCAAATCCATATTTTTTAAATTAATAATACGTAAGTTATAGATATACGAAAATTAAAAATATATAGCACCTAGAAAAATTAGCTACTCACTAATTCATAATAAAACTGATCAGGTAGATTTTCAAACAAAAACGAGCACCTTCCTCAATTCCACTAACTTCCTTTACAAACAAACACACACACTCACTATACAAATATATATTCGGATACAAATTCAGTTTATACCGTGACCTAACCCTGATTGGGTACACATCTGTGCTTTTGGTTTTTATTAATATCCCGACACTCCCTTCCACATATTTTTATAGCTTATTGACAAAGCCATTTGTATGTTTGGCACTTATTATGGTTTGTCAAAACGGCAGGGTTTGAGGTTATGTGATACGATGTTATTTGTAAAGTATGATTGGGTATATTAAATGGAATTAGGTTATCCAGGTATGCTAAGATATGCTAGGTTAGGGAAAAATGGGTGTCGTTAATCTCTGCTTAGTCCTTGACAGAGAAATGATCAAGCAAAGTATGTTTATAATATATGGCATGTCACTGGTCATAAATACCTCCAATATTACAAATTCATGCCATCGTAACCCAGTTAGTAACTCTAAATATGACCAAGAAAATATCGTCTAATATATACTTACATACACATCTCACCCATTCTCTCACACTTTTAGTTTTGTAAAAGAACATACAAGCATAACATATCTAACTATATTAAAAAACCCTTACCCAACAAATAGCACACTCACGCACCTACCATAGAATCCACAGCATTAATCTTGGCAATATTTGCATCTGACATTTCAATCAATGCCATGGGAATACCTGATCCATAAGTTTTCATCATAGACTGACCGCAAACCACAAGTGTTGTTATGTTGTTATTTGCCTCTCTATGTTGCACTTACATGTCACGGTTTGTATTGCAGGAGTAGATGGATAGGTGAAGCTTTGTTTTAGAAAGGTATACCTTGTGTATCGAAGCCTCTTAACTAGGTACATAGCTGTTATTAATAAAGTTACGAATGGTAAAATACTGAAAATTATTCAAATGACCAAAAATTTTTTAACTGTTATTTGGAGATACTAATTCAATTGGTTTAACAACGTTTTTTAGATAGCTAAAACGATAAATATTCATAATAAAATATAATATTTGAGAAAAACTAAAGAATAAATAATATAATAAACTTTACAACATTGTAATTTAACCCACATTGTGCAGAAAAATAATAACTAAATTAAAATTTACAACGCGTCTAAATATCGTAATTCCACTCAAGAAAATGGTCCTTTTTAATCACATTATCTCGCACCCCATGTCGGAATCTTTGCCAACAGGGGCAGACAGGGGAACAAAGCTTTTAGGGTCCCACAGGCCACAGATGTTGTTTATCTACGGAACCCTACCCTTACCTATCTGTGGTCATTCCGATTTGCATAAATTGCGAATGGGCTGCTTAAAACATTGAGATCGATTATCTCTGTGTTTGCATCTGTGGTCAAGCAAAAGGTTCAGTTATGTGTAGTAGTAAGTTTGGATTAAGTGACAAAAGAAAGAAATGTATAAATAAAAGAAAACTCTTAGAAATACCGTCCAGGTAAATTAAATTATGCATAGATAAACAACCCATAGATAAAAATTAAAATAATAATATAAACTAATACCCACTTATATTTAAACTGTAAAGAAAGCGTAATATAGATTGTACAATACTTAACATCCAAAATGCAATCAATCAACGACAAAACCAAAATCAATACGTCTATTAAACATTTAACGCCATTATTATATCAAGTTTTCATCTATACCCAACAAATATTTAACCGACTCTTAAATCTAATCTTATAAGCACTTTTAGTGTCAACTAATAATGAAGCAAGGGTCTACACGTCATCGACAAACAAGCTGACAACCAATTGTTGACTCTGACCCCTAAACCTACGGCCAAAGGTCTATAGTCTATGTGTAGCATTGTTCAACGCCGTGTAATAGTCACTTTACTTGCAAATTGGGATCTGACCTTACAATCGTGTCGTGTGGCGCAGATAAATAAATATATTATGGAAGATAGTAGATTTATACTTATGTATATGTAATTTAAGTTTAATTTTCGTCTAAGAGATCTTGTCATACAAAACACTGTACGATATACATATAAGCTCAAATATTTTGATACTTAATAAAATGATACATACTATATCGAAACTTAGTACTTATTTATTTAATATTTTACTAAGTTAGAGTTCATATTATTACATAATGATATATATGTATGTATGTTTCACTTAAAGCTCCAATATACATAAACAGTGATTAGGAATCTCATACTTTGAAATTCAATTAACTATTAAAGTCATTATGACCAACATAAAGTTCCAAACTTCACAGTAAGGAAGGATATGAATTTGTATTATCTAACAAAGGGAGCTCTACACTAGCCATTATTCATTCGCACTCATCCGGTCATCGACGCCCTTATCTGCTTAAATAGTTGTAGTGGTGATATAGTAACCCACTGTACTAATGATAGTAACGTAAATTTTAACAAAAATATCTAACTAACCTAAGATATTACTCTGTTTCGGGGTAACCAGCGAATCGGAGTACACATAATCTTTAATTAAACAAACAATAACAAAATATAATATGTACCTCCTAAATTTATATCTTATAATCCTATCCTGAGCGGTTAGTAGTTATACTCGTATGAATTTTAATCTAACATAACAAAGACACATTTTCCTACTACACTATCAACAAAATATTACACGCTTTATTTCATTTCCCTGCCTCTTGCAACAACAAAGTAGCGTCACCTATCGTTGCGCATTGGAATAAATTCTAAAACAATATGACATAACTTTCCCAGAGCATTCCCCACGCCTACATATAGCAAGGAGGCAGCTATCTCTGAGGTCCGCACGTAATTCGCATTAAAATTCATCTCAGCGTGTTAAGGGCCAGTTTAAAGTTGGTACGACACACCGATACGCCGATAACCATTACGGGACCCTTAATTTGTTTTGGCACAGGGCTGGGCCCTTATCGATAGTTGTGAGCTCGATTCAGTGTTGGTTCTTGTTGGGTTAGGTGCTTAGTGTTAGTTTTAGGATGATTCAGGTTTGTAACTTATGTATGGGAGTATTAGTGTTTTGAACGCGTCGTTAGAAGGTATATCAATGACCACAGGTTTTCTGGAACTTCGTAATTTCAAAACAATCTATTCTTTGTTTCAAAGGTTTTCACTTAAAAGAAACTAATTAAATATAACTATAATTAACTGCCAAAAAATGACATTATGCATGAAGTAATTTGTATCCGCCATTATTTTTAACAAACTCACAATATACACTTAACTAACCATCGTTTTCACACAAAAACTTATCGACAACGCCTCTCCCATCCTTAAATCTCCGGGGCCATCCCTTCCGCTTCCCTAGCAGATCGTTAAGGGCAAACCCTTTAGTTGGCGCATAATCTGATGGTGAAATGCTAAGCCCGACACAGATTGAATATCACTACTGATTTGTACCCATTCAGCCGGTGTTTGCCCATCCTGTTATAGGGAGTTAAGCGGGATATTCAGAGCAATTTAATGGTGTGTAATTTTACCTATGAATCCGATTTTAATCTTATTTTTATACCGAAATTCATTTTAGGTGGTCGACATTACTATACTACTACTATACTATACTTTGTAGTGAATACATACTACCTAATACTAACCATAATTATACTAATAGAATGGCTATACGACATTACCAATGTTTATTTGTGTTAAAAGAACTGCTTTCCTATGATTATTATGTAACAAATTACTAAGAAACTAAGAAGAGTAACACATAACACCAAGTTACTAATGAAACTATAAAGCTTTTCTCTTTTTTTATATTCTTTACTACATCTTTACAGATTACGCCGGCTTAAAGCTTTACTCTTAAAGTAACAAGATCATTTATTTCATAGAACAATTCCAGATAGATATCCGAATATCACACTGTTTTTCCTCCCCCATTAACCCGCTCCCAAAGAAGGTTCCGATGTTATTTAACTGCGGAGGCTTACACCCATACGAAGGCTTTATCCCGCAGAGCAAATATTTACCCACGAATCGAATCGGAAGCGATTTAAAATTAATTCGATTTATCGAATCGTTCAAGGGTAAACGCACGGGTGTTTTTTAAACTGTTTTTGACATATCGTGTCTTTTTTATATATTACTAGGGTGAAAGATGTGTATTTATAGTTTAAAATATATCAGCATACAAACTTCTAAATTCTCTTTGTAATAATAAATACGAAAATAGTATTTGATGTAATAATACCACAGAATTATCCATTAAATTAGTTACAATCAATTTCCGTAATAATTTAGTTTCTATTACTTACATATTTATATTCCAGACTATTTCTATAAGTAAAACTTACGTCTTACCTATTAGTTACCTCATTTTAATAGCAACATAAACACCTTTCAGCCCTCATCCAATCTAATCTCGCGTAACTCCCTGCGTCCATGTTTCCTCTAAATTGACAGCCAATCAAGGTCCCTATAAAAGGCATATAGACGTCTTGCCTCACGACCAAGTGTCACCAACTATTCGTCCACGTCGGTTGGCAGCATTGTCTTGTCTGTGAAGTTGGTAGCTGATAAGATTGGTTGGCTGAATGTAATGCAAAGGAGGTTGGGGTGTGAAGAGGTTTTATCTGACTTTGGCCGGTGTTTAGGGTATTGAATACAGTTGATTGTCTATGGAGATTTAGTCTTGATAGTTAAAACTTAAATTTATTGAGAATACATTAGAGCTACAAGAACGATATAAAATTAATTAATAAGCCCTCAGCCTTAAGGTAAGTTTAATTTGCAACAATGAGGTATTTATTTAACTGAAACAAAATAAACTATACTAACTTATAATAATGTGTTGCGCCATCTATTATTTGATGAGCAACAATGATTACAAATCACACCGAAGGTAATTCTAACTTTAAACCAACAATTAAGACGAGGAAAGAGACTAAGATGGCCATTAAAAAGTCTCTAATTATATCAAAAACATCCGCGTGCTTTATCTTTGCTCGATCAAGGCGCGTTCTCATCTTTTGGTCGACGCGAACTCTGTTTATGGTACTAATTATGTGGCCTAAAGCATGGGCTTTAACGACTAAATAGTCATAATATAACAGGTCAAGTTTAAACGCTACTTTAAGTTAATAGATATTTATGAAAATATTTAAAAATATTCAATGTATAAATATTCGATTCACATTAATACTATTTATTAGTCCAAACGAAATTACAAGAAATAAAGTATTCTTAAACTTAATTAAGTGCCCAAAAAAGATAAAAGTGTATCAGATAGAAATCTATTAAAAATAATAAATAAATAAAACATTAACAAATTCAACCTGTTCTAAACTCTTCGAAATAATTACCTCCTTTCTCAACCCATAGAGGCTCGGACCTTGTACCACAGACAAGCCTAGCGCGCGCCTGTCACTTGTCTGTCAGTTTGTCAGTGACGTTGACAGCTGTTAAATCGTTTCGGAATATTATAAGCCAAAGCACGCATAGAGAATATTTTGTACTCACGCGCAGACTGATTGACTTCAAAATTTCTCTTTTAATTTCAAGTTTATTAACTTGGAATGTTTGCTTAGGTTTATGTTCTAATGTTTCAAGAGTAACCAAGTTTACAGTATGTATTATATTATGAGGTAATTGTTAGGCACAAGTAAATAAACTTTTGGGTGCCTCAATAAAGGATATAAATATTTTTGTCACATATAAATACATACCTATCAGCACAATATTTTCGTAAACGCCAAGCAGCGATTTTCAAATTGAAAGACACGGACGTACTTTAAATTACCGTTACGTTCTTTTTAAGAAAAACAAACGTAAATCCCAAAATGGCGTCAACAAATCAAGATGGCGCATAATTGTGGCATTTTCTAGAAAACAATCACACTGCTCTGCGGCAGTGTCACAGTTTATTAAGCAATTACGCGATGCACTGAGAAAAATGTGTGGTGACAATTAACAGCTTGATCGGTTGATTGGGAAGCTGCTTCGCGTATTATATTGTCAAAGTCTATCTAGGGCTTACTAATTTATGGTGAAAAGTAGCTAAAGCGATGGTTTAATCAGTTGATTTTATAATAAATACATAATTATCTGTAATAAATTTATATTACATAGTTTTTGTGAAAGATGATTTGAAATGCAAAAATATATATATTTTTTCAATTCTGTACCGTTACCTCACGTAGGTTACCGGGAATTGAAATTAACACCGGTAAACCTTTTCATATAACTACAAAAAACTTGGCGATTATGGGGTTAAGTAATTAACTAGTGGTCACAATAATCACATAGACCAAATCCTATTCAATACAATACACAAAACTAGGTGCTTTAGTATGCCTATAGTAAAATTAGTATGCAACCCCATGGTATTGTCTTCACACCAATTACCATCCGAATGAAAAGTAGTTAGAACCTTCAACTTGTTCGAAGCACCTGTACATTCTGCCTCTAGAACAGGCTAACATAAATTCACACGAGATTCCTAATAAATATCAAACAATAATCGCCTTTAACGGCATTGTTATAAATATTGTAATTGCGCACAACGAAATAGTTGTACGGCTAGGTGAGAGCTGTACCCGCGGCAAGGACGCCTCCAATAATCAATTAAAATTAAACCTAATTACATGCTCATAAGGTGAACATTCTCACGGTCATGTCATGGTAAGAAAGTGTGGATGTTGCTATGTAGAAAATGGACTCAGTTATCTAAGGAGTAAGGCTTTAAATTCAATGTGTTTTTGATAACCGGTTTGAATAGTTCGCGAACTTTTACCTATAAATTCGCGTCGGTGTATCTGGCTAGGAAATATTTAAAGGTATCACTACACTATAATGAGATATTCTTTTTTTTTTCAAATAAATTTGTATATTATTAAATGTACTAATCTAATCTAAATGTCTTTTAAATTAGTTTCTGTTAGTTATATTTACAACATTTCAATTATTGCCTAACTATCAAATCAAATGTAATTTTATGATTAATTTTTAACTTTTTTTCATTACAAAGTAAAAAATCCATAAAATCATTTTTCTAATTTTATGTATAAATTAACCTGCATCAATACTACATTAAATGTTATGACACCCAAAACCTTACTTTCTCTTCTACTCAAACCTATACAACTCCCCCTGTCACTTGCAACTAACACTTACCAATACTGTAACTTATCCACATTATTTCCTCAAGTGTAGCCCCAGCTTATCACAGAGTCGTGATCCGCCCGCCAAAGGTAGCCGGGCAACTTTATAGGGACTCGTACTCGAGAAGACGATACTAATTATAGAAGAAAGTTACCTATAAATAAGGCTTACAACTCTCTAAGACTTCCTACAAATACCCACACGTACAAGCAAAAGTAGGCAACGAGACAGGTGTTTATAATATGCCTAATAGACTACGGTTGTAAGAAATGCGTTGAGGATTTGTTGAAACAAAATAAATTGTGTACAAGCAGTCATTATTGAGGTTTTTGTTTATGTAAGTTAATAATAATGGTTAAAAGTAGAACAAATAAACAGTTTTCGCAAATAATACGATTCATTTATATATTTTGTTTGCTGTACAATATATTTCAGTATAATAACATATAAGTAGTATAAAATCATAAAAATGATTTTAATCAACCATCTTTAGGTTTGGTATTTCGACTTGATATCTCGTAGTTTTGTTCCTGCGAAAACTATCCCAAAAACTTTCTTTTCCACGCATTTCTGTGACCGTTGTAAAAAATGGCTCTAATTCCTTATGCACCCCATACACTTACACAACTAAAGTAACGAAAACGACACTATTTTCACTTCCCTGCCCGCTTTGGGATTTTATTGCACTTTTTGTGATACGTGGCGAAGTGTTATTGAGAAATATACTTTAGCTGATTGGGTTAGTACCTCCTTGTTCTTTTTATTTAACTTTACCACTATAATAGTAAATAACAATATTATATTGAAATACACTGTTTATTATAAAAAATATGACGTTCAAATTTCAAGCTTGAGTCCCATCTGATTGATGTAATGTATAATCTATGTATCTTCTTTTTTTACAAAACCAGTATTTGAATTAAATTAGTTACTGCAGAGAGTAGCCATTAATTTCCAACCAACATGATATTATTATTAAATTTTGCCTCAATTAAAACAATATAAAAACATGAATGCCATTAATCATCATAGACAAAAGCCGAAGCATCGGTCATAGAAAAGTAATAATTTAGCAATGGACGTTCAAATTAAGAGAGCATTTGAAGATGGACAAAACCACTTTAACAAGACCTCTCTTTGCATATACCTCTCACACTATCACAGGCTTTTTTACAATGGACCTATCTTATCTGCAGTTTTAACTGAATTAGCTCATCTTCGCAATCCAAGCCATTATAACCTGACCTCCCTTTACAAAGAATCTTCCTTAAATCAGAGTTCGCAGACTATTCCATGCTGTATTTTATCTACAGCACTTCGTTGTTACCACGCTCATCGTGATTCCCAAAACCATTTTCATTAGACCTCTGAATGGTAAGGAATCTAGTGGGAATCGCAGGTCTTGTTAAGCTTTGAGTGTTACCCTTGAGTGTAAGGTAGCAGTACATTCAGTGACCGCAATGTGGTATAGACGTGACCGCTCCACTGATTTATTAGGCCCCTCCCCCAGAATGAATAAGGAACTAGCCGAAACTATAGGAACGCCATTTGTCTCTATCTTTTATCTTAAGGGAGATTTAAGGGGCTATTCTCATTATTTTTACGAGGCTCTTGGCAGTGTTTTTTAATCTTTGCAGCGATTGATGGTGGTATAATAGTGTTTCTTTACCAGCCTGAATATAATACTATTATTTTCTCGAGTATATTGCTATTTTTGAAAGTTTACACCAGGAAATATAGAATATATCTTACGTATTTTAATAAATAACACTCGTACTTTTAATAACTTTTATTTTAATAGTACTTTTCCACTTAGTACCACAAAAACCACTTAAAAATTAAATAAGACCGAGTGAAATTTGTAAAGAAAAATTACCAAAAATAAAAACAAAATAGAAACGGAACCCCACCTCGATTTCCAGTCAAAACACGAGGAAACTATTTCGGTCGGGCAAAAAACAGTGTTGGGGTGAAAAAAGAGATTTATCGACAACCTTACTCACAGGATTGCGGGCCCTTAGCACATAAAATGCGTGAAATGAGGTGTTGCGGGACAGCCAGCACTCGATTTAATTTATACCCCATGCATCGATGTTTTAAGTATCGATATATTTGTAGCCGAAACTGCGTAGCAAAATTTTTGTGGGCTACGATTATAACTTCTTTTGATACTTATGTGTAGAGATAAACAAAAAACCACTTGTTTATAAATTAAAATATGTACGTGAAAAAAGTTATTTTGCACATCTTGAATTGTCATTATTCGTATATAATCTTGCTGTCAATTTATATATAATACTATAATATTTATATTTAATACATATTTTCTGCAAAAATAAATATTCTAGAAAATGACGTAATGAAATTCTCCTACAATGTCGATCATTAACTGTATACCAAAATACTCAATCTCTGTGTCTAACCTTTTCGCCCTGTTGTAAATCTAAATGTAGCGACACATTTTTATAGCTCAATTAATTCAATTTCTCTGGATTTATGAGCCGCATTTCCTTGCTCCCTGCGTTGCGAAAAAAATATGTCTTCAGCATTTCTTTCTTTTGCTAGCTTTGAATTTATAATAGGAAATTACTGTTATGAGGTAAACAGACCTCTGAATTACTGTATTCTGTACTTCTACTACATTAAAAACAAACATTTTTTAACGTTTATATCTTCTTTTGTAAAGGCCTCATATCTAATATAACCAATTTGTACTCATAGTTTACATATTTATGACTATAAAGAGGAAAAAGATGTATTTTTAAATTCTATAAATTTTTAAATTATTCATGGAACCAAAACCACCAAGTTTTTTACCCTATAGGCTAAAAGACTCCTAACTTTACATTCACAGTTCGCGACCACAAACTATCCCTTTCATTGAAATGCGGTCACTCATTCAATTTGGAACTTCACTCCGAGCCCATAAAATGGCATTGGTCATTCGAAGCACGCGCCTCCATACGGCCATTGCTAAATTTATATATTTCTTCGGCTTTAGGCTTGAGTTTAGCGTATTGCTTGAATCAATTGCAGCAATAAGTCATATGACTAATAAAATTGGAGTTTTGGTATGACACTTGAAATTCATTCGATGTATTTGGTAGATATTTAAAATGACTTATCGGGGTACTGATAAACTCATTACTTATTGTACATTTTATATTTGGTTAGTCTAAATAAATGGTTTCTAACTTCCTACCTAAGCCGCTAAAATAATCAATTTTTTAATTAATTAATGACTAGCTAAGTTTTTCTTCTTGACAATCGTTACAGAATTCTAAATTAAAAATTCACATTCTTATACTGTTTGATTTTTTCCCAACATCCGCGTAAATAGTAGCATCAAAAATGGCGTCTTGAGGTATCAAATTGCGCCAAAAGTCGTCTGGCTCGCAACCTCCCTGACCGCGGCCTCCCGTATTACTCTCGGCGCCTGGTATCAATTGCTTGGAAATATTATTATGACATGTGAATGGATGGGAGGGGTGAGTAGAGTTTATGACAAATATCTTTTGGCAGAGATGGATTGCTTTTCGAGGGAAAACACAGAAAATACGGGGACACGTTTTATTTGGCATATCCATGTCGTTTTTTACGTGGCTAGAGTTAGTAATGACTATGGGTATTAATCTTTACTGGAGTGGTTTGGTTGATCGATATTTTATTTCAAGATCTTTATTTATGAAAAAAACTTGTTAGTCATTACCCTCATTTACAAATTTGTCGTCTATCTGTATTACACGCACATTCTAGTTTAGTAATATCGTTAATATCGTAGAACGCTGTGTGAAATTTTATCTTTATTAAAATCTTTGACATCTCAGATTTCCCGCCAGCCCATTCGCGTTTTATTATTCATTAATTGCAAGCCCACAGCTTATCGCGTTATGCCGCGAATGTTCCTTGCCAGATACACGCGTCTAATAAATATCGTTTTGCCAGTTTATCTATACAAACAAATTGAAGCAGATACCTAATTATTATTATAGAGATTACAAGAGGTGATAAGAGCAGAGTACAAGCCCGGGGCGGTGCCGAGGCGGTGCCACATTCGGAATATATGACTCTAGGTACGATCTGCGCCACACTGTGCAACGGAGTTTTCAGACTCCTTTATATTAATTTCTATTAAATATTTAGTCAATGTAAAAACTAACTTATTAGCCAACACTTTAAACCTTGTTATTCTAACGCATTTACTACTTTACGTGTTTTTAAATACGAAAAAATCAAACTTGTACGATATCTCTTTAATCCAACAAACAAACGTTTTGCATACATAAGTTTGTGTTTAATCTAGTGTTTTACAATATCATATACATACTTTTAAACCCTTAAGTTTCTCAACAAAACCAATACCTTGCACAAATCTAGATCTTTCGCCATTTAATAATTGTGACACATGGAAATATCAACTAGCATTCGCATCCGACTGTACTATTCCGAAACCGCGATGCCATTGTGGACCGTAATTAATTGTTAGATGATATGCGCTCTCAGTAATTCCGTGAACGATTATTGAAGTTCAATTGCTTCGTGTTCGCATAACTGTAGTTACTATTATATTATATTGTAGTTTACAAGTACATACATGTATGAATTGAAAAAATAGAGACCTGATACGTTTCCATACAAATATTCAAGTCTCTACTTCCCTATTCGGAAGTCTCTACTTCTGTTCTAACGGGATAGGTAGAGACTATACATCGCAACCTTGAAAGATCCTGACAAATCTCTCATATTCTTACTTGCTTTCTTCGCTCATACCCAACATCCTTAAACAATCCATAATTCTTCTGTTCATAAAATAATGTTTGAAAATCTAAATGAAAGGTTTTGTAAATTAATGTAGAATTGGAAAATGGGGCTTTGTGATCTCTTCTTATCATGCAGCTAATATACCTACTCTACTTGTGTTTGTTACTAAATAAGTAACTTATCAAAAGTACCATAAATAATTGATAACAGTCACATATCTCTATAGTTTTATCTTCTTAATATTGTAGTGTATTCAATATTTCAGTTATTATTCTAGCGATATTACGAATTTATATTCGATTTATTAGCCGCACGATTTTTTTTATTTTAGCATGTGTTTTCATTATGTTTTGCCTTTCTCAGAGTAGATTTTTTTGCATGCAACCTCATGGCTTGTTACCTTCATGCACGCTGGTGGTGGTTAATTTTAATTTTAACCAATCACTAATCACTTTTTTCTTCCTTGAGTATCATTTCCTGCACATTTAATGTAACCGAGCTGAGAATCTGTGACTAACAAACGCTGCACAACCATGAGCATGTAAGTAACACTTTATGTTTTATTTTTATTTATTTTGTATTTTGCACATTGATAGACGACTATTCTATAGCTCTAATGGATAAAACGAATTGACATATACGAGTATATTCAATTTTATATCGATATTATTTTAACATCTGGTTTTAAAATGTAACAGATATAAAGATACAAAATGAAATTATATGTCTGCCAATGTGCAAATAATCGTTATGTTCATTTTTAGTTTTTTGTGTAGGATATAACTGCTTAAATTTTTAGTTTTGTTAAGTTAATTTCTTATTTTTAATAATTTCCTAGATAGTACAACTCATGTTATCTACTCTTTGGAAAGCATGAGTGCAACTTTCTTCATGTGTAACGCACATAACTAACTTTTTAACAAAAAAAAAAACTTAATCCATAAACAACTGCATCATTTTTTACGAAATCGCTGGAACTGAATACATATGTACCAATATCTTTAATACGCTTGTTGGTAAATAAATATGATATTGATTTCCATAATTCCCATAATTCCTAACTAATATTTCAAATACAAACTATTTGGCATCAGCCTAAAACCTATTTCGAATTCCACAAACCACATTCCGTAATCCATACCGCAAATTCGTAAAGCATCCCCTGTACACACAGCAACATTAATTCATGGAATATCAAAAGGCTTAAACGAAATGGTAGTAAATGTAAGAAAGTTGAGTGTAACTTTTTAAATTCATGCAATATATAAATCAAGTATTAAACTTTTCAAACGTATGTTGGATTAATTGCTTATTAGATAAAACTTATGCTATACTTGTAAGGAAACGCCGTGATGTATTTCCAGGTAATGTTTATGTCTTCTTTTACCCACCCTATATATGAAAACATTTATTTATGTAACATCCACCAAAACAATGTTAATTTCATTTGTCTTTAATGCTATTCAAGAATTTTTTAATTAATCTCTTACTCTCCAATATACATTTATATTTTCCTCAGACCTCTGTCTTGATCCAACGTGAATCTCTATGACCTCTGTGATGATCTCAAGGTAACTCCGCCGCTATGTGTACTCGAAGGGTCATTCCGACCCTAATAACTGAAACAGTGATTTATAAGGGCGCAGATATGCAAATAGAATTGTAAGGACCCCTAGATAAAAAGACGCAGCCGCGGGGCCTCTAGGCCAAATGTCGAGGGCATAATTATTCCGCTACTAGCTTTATATGTATAGGTAGAGCCATCTAGAGATACGGATAGATGATTAGAATTCTCGTGGTCGATACTAGAAGGCAATGGTTTCAAAACTTCAACTTCTTCATTCATGTGCCAATGATATTGCATGTAAAGTTTTCGAAAATTCTATACTTTAGGACTAGGAAAAATATAGTTTTTATAGTAGTAGTAGAATATTATGAGTTCATGCTTTATTTAACAGTAACGAACATAACAATATTGTATAATTAATTAATATTTATTTACATATACCAGATACCTGCCTATGAAAAGCTGTATTGAATTCACATGGCCCTCAATGCTTAAGAGCTAAGCGTGCCAAATCTTTGAAGTTATTTTATAATTACCTTCATCCTTTTTCACTCAACCCACATTTCCATATCTTCATTATAATTAAACCTGAGGGGTTTCCTTAAGCACACCTCTATGCTAATGCTCTTTTATAAACAAATACGTCCTTTGGGTCTCTTTGGGGCTTATTTTGGTTTAATTTAAAGAACTCTATGCTAATCTTTTGAAGGAAAATTTATATGGGTTTGAGGTAATTCTACTGAAGCGGTTTTGGCATGAGGTATCACAATCTATCGAGTATGTTAATGTGTATTTATTGCATATTTGTAAATACTTTCATCATGTACACAAAATAACCACATAAATATGCTCATATACGTATAAACTCACATCCTCATATACTCTTTTAAAGATCGTAGTGAAAATATGTAACTTCTTCGATCACCCTTTGTAACAATCATGACTAGTGTAGTTAAATCATTACTTTACAACATTTGTATCATCTTAACTCATTCTTCAATAGATTCCATCTACCCCTAGTCTTATTGTTGAACCTTCCATGAACAACTGGGAGTTTTATCTATCCTAACTAAACTTTCTGTCACCGCGTAATCCACCACATAAATCTCGCTTCAACAAAACAAAGATCAAAAATCCACAGCTACCTTTAACCCCTTCTAATTTGTTCGTCAGATAAGCATATCCCATTTCGGCAACCCCTCAGAGGGTGACATTTTAATTCCAGGGAACTTGTTAAAGTGTTATTCAGTTATCTCGCCTTACAAGGGGTTGATTGCGTCTAGTGTTTACGAACGGTCTGATGTGTGAATGTGGAACTAGGTAGAATAGCTAGGTTCCATTGTAGTGGTAGGTAAGGTGTATGTATCTTAATGTTTTGTTTATAAAACTATGTGTAAAATAGCGGCTATTAAAGATTGTACGCAAAATAGGGTTTTGAAAGTTTGAATAATATTGAAAAGAAATTCATAGAGATTTTTAAATCATTATGGTGATATAAGAACACATATATGAGTATAATAGATTTCATAAGTTACCCGTTTAGTACCTACTTACGCATATTAAATAATGAAAAATAAACCAAATCAAACAACCAAAAAGTTTATTTAACAAATCCACTAGTAAAACAGTCGGCCATTTTTAAAACAAATAAAAGAGGTCGCATGATACATTGCACCTCCTTTGACAAATTCCTCTTTGCGAATATTTTTTGCTCATTAATTTAATGCGATGCGGTGGCCATCAGACCATGAGATTTGGGGTGGTTAGTCCATCGCAACCTCTGTTTGCTCATTAGCTGAGTACTAACTGGCTCATGGCGGTGCTTCGCAATTAGGCGCCACCTAATTCATTTAGGCCGGAATGGTGGGTGATAGATTGCTCTTTTGTTTTGTTTGATCCAGTAGTTGGGAAAGTTTAAGGAAAGATTTCATGGGTATAAATGTGAGAAGGATGTTTTCTTTTTTATTTCTCAATACGATAAGATTCTTAGCCAGTACATACATATATGCAATTACTTTATAAGCTAATACCTACTCAAATAACTTTCAGAACTATTAAACTGAGACCATTTAACAACAATTTAAAATTAACATTATATCTACTTACAAATAGTCACTTTAATCAATAACTTATATCAACCTTTAATAAATATTTTACTCAAACCAACACCAAAAACTAGCAATTCCGTACCCAATCAACATACTACATACTCCATACCCCGCATACTCCATACTCTTTAACCCATACACCGTCCCAACCCTTCCCGGCGTGTCGCTGACCTAACGAGGCATGTCCCATGAATATGCATCGGCTGTCACGCCGAACCGTTTGATTCAATCCAGCTCTACAATTTGAATTTGTTTATTCCGAAGGGCCTACTGGGCGTGTCTACCTTTGTTCTTTATGACGATATTTTGGAAGCTGTACGTAGTGTGAGGATTTTTGTTTGAGATAGTAAGAGAAGAGTGAAATGTGTAGAGAAAAGTGGGGTTTTTAATGTAAGAAACTTATAAAATTGTAAAAGAACCGATTGATTCAATAAAGCTGATGTAAGGATGCAAGTCTTCAACTTTTATTTCATTATGCTGTAATAGAATGAAATTGAAGGGTTAATACCTAAAGTTTCTATATTTTTTTATTAATATTAAGTTTGTAAATTCCTTGAAATGTAAAACTTTAATATACTCGTATTCAGAAAAAAAAAATATCTTCATATATTTGACAATATGATTCACAGCAAACCACCATTCACATAACAATAAAAAATTAATAGTCCCATTCATTCACATGCATCTAAATAAGATATTTGTGACCCACTGCATTACGCGTTTAATAACAGTAATACGCGCTCTTTTGGCAAAAAAGCGAAACTATGGTGACGCGTGTTAACCTATTGTTGGCGATTATTCACCACGTTTTTGTTGTCCCTATAAGTTACAACTCCCCTCACAAGTAATTTGGGCTCACCGTAATTACAGACATTCGCCATTCAAGGATGCTGTTTAGGCTTTTATTACATTAATCCGCAGCCATATCGGGATAATGGTTTTATGTTGCATTCGTTGTATAAATAATTACGAGGCTTCGATAAATTTGGTTCGGCACAATATCAGTACGCGAGAGTGTTAAATGAAATTTTAACAAATAATAGGGTTGTCGCCTCGGAGATTTGAATCATTGATTAGTGGTCAGAGAGGGAGCCGACTCAAGTGAGCTGTGCCCTGATACGATTATGCACACCCCTAGGGAAATGGTTGGTAACACACACGGGGATATATTTTTTTATATCCGTCTAAAAAAGAATTTTTAGACTATTAAGTCAGTTGTAGTATTCGTATATAATTATATGAGTTGTGTCAATTGCAAGTCCAAACCTGTTAATATCAACATTGTTTTTAATTAAAGATACACAAATAAACCCTGCGACTTATAAACAACGACAATCCCTGAATTACTTCGTATTAAGCGTAGAACATTAGCGTAATATATATCCCAAAGCCAAACCAACAAAGCCACATGGTCCATAACAATAATCTTATCGGCACACGCAATCTCTATCCAAAAAACGAATCCCCGCTAATATAAGAGCGGCCGTGTGACGTACAGGGGTTAAAGCCGCGGAGACACGAGATTGAATCGCGCGACACACCGCGACAGTCGCGTGTAATTTGGGGTAACCACCCCGCGGTTAGGGTTAACAGCCCTCAGCATCTCGTTTTGTTTCCTTTTTAGGCCTTCGGAGCGAAAGAACAGATAAACTTGTACATAGATAAGTGTCTTACGGTTGAATAGCATTTGTTTCGTAGTATTTTGGATAGAATTGAAACGACAGTCATAATCTTAAACGTGGTGACAAATAAGTATGGGATTAGGGATTGTGTAAGGTTCTTTCGAGAGAAGAGCCCTGTTAATTTCTTAAAGTCACAGTTAAACCACCCTAAGATAGGAAAAGATTTTCCCGAACGTTTTTCCGTATGTCGAATATTATGTAATTAATAACTTATGTATCAGTATACTCGAGTATGTCTTCAAACATGAAAATACAAGTTTAGAAGTAGATATTCGATCACAATTCTATCCTCGACAAGTTTATACAAATATCCATAGAAATTACCCAAATACAATCAAAAAATGTCATCCAAACCTCTAACTATCCCATAGATGGCTCCACAAGTACAGCAGAGAGCTATCGTCACGAAAACAGATCACGACGCAGTTGCCCATTAGCACAGACTGTGGGTGTAATTAAAAGAGTTACAACGAGACTGCGACTTGGGCTAGAGGCTGCGAAAGCGGGCGATTCACGGACTATAAAATGGGCTATTTATGTGTTAGGGTTAGGCATTGCCTTCTTTGGTAAATAGGCTAAAATGATGTGGGATAATAGTAGTACATATAGGTTAAATGATTCATATATTTATGTACAAATAATTTAGGACAGTGCTGTTTTGCCACCTTAAAGTCTTATATCGTCGAAATATCTCCTTCTCATCCATGCTATAGACATATTAGGAGTCATTCCCAACTTATACATAGTACATAATCAGTTTCTTCCTATGTTTTAATATAGACTCCATCATTCAAATGGCAAATCTGTAGATAAGCCAAAGAATATCTACCTATACTAAAGAATACCTATATAATATAATAATACTTCACTACTTACGAAGTTCAATCCACCACAGGGACAAAATTACTATTAACATACTCAAATGTATAGATGTCCTAAATTCCAATGTTTACGCTTCTGTTTACCCTCCATAAGCTCGCGTTTGCGTGGCCGCTCGTTGAGTGGTGCTGGGAACACGAATTAAAGACAATTAACGTGGCCAGTGGACAACGACTGCGAATCGTGGCTGCATGGCTCCGTTCCTTTGTCAAATTAATTAGAACGAATAAAAAAAGTAGAAGTAAACATAGATAAATAGATGGAAAGCGGTAATTGGGAAGTGTAGGGAGATGGGCTAGCAACTTAACAGAAATATTCTGTATCAATGCAGTGATAGAAAATATTGTCCCCTAGTTTCTGTCAATCTTAAAAGGTGTCGAATACTTGTATATGTAAAAATAGATAGAATACTGTTTAGTTTATTCAATGAACATAAGGATTGCAATCAATTTTAATTAATTTACACACTACGATCGTTAGTGGAATTGTGTAAGCTCAATTCAGTAAAGACAAAACTGGCACACCTGATCCTTACATATCACAAATAAAAAAAATACTTTTCAAGCTAATCCTTCCGTTCTCTAATTCCCTTATTTCCCGCATAAATCCAGCAAACCTTATCCAGTATAAAAGGTAATTTGATTTAATTAAGGGCCACGTTTGTGTGCAATATGCCTTATCTGTTTGGTTAATGATGGCGGCTAAGCAACGCGGGACAATGGCGGCTCATTGCACGACTTGCCATGAGCCTAAGTCTGTCCAATCGAGATATGTGACCGCCTTGCCACGGACCTACATGCTCTGGCTTAATGGCTTGCACTTCCGTGTCATTGGTGGGAAAAATAAAACAATCTGTAATGTGGAAGCAGATTTCGTATAATAATTGCAGATAGATTTAGAAATAAGATGAATTGTAATGTTAATTATAAATAATTAAGTCGGTACTAGATAAGTGATTGATTTTCAGTTATGAGATTAGACTTTATTGAGCTATAACAATGACATTATGATTGCAATATGAAAAGTCCTCTTTACAAACATATTTCTTAAAGAAATGACCAAAGTATCAACAAATAGTCCTTGCTCAATCTCTTTTGATACATAATTTGACATAGAGCTTCCATATTTAAAACAGAAAACTTAATATTAAAATTCCACCCGCCAAATTTCTTGCATTTTTATTAAGCAACATTCAGCCGAAAGAATTCCACTTTCAGCCACCCTAATTGATACTCGTTACCTTTATTAACCAGATCCCGTGAATGGAGTCAATCTTAAGCGATGTTCAACTGAGCGGCATAATGGAGCCATCAAATTGGGTTTGGCACCGTGGAGCCTATTGTGGAAAGTGCTGATTCGCGGTTCGACACCCTCGCAAATCCTGTGATGCTCTGATGCGATTTTTACACCGCTCTGCATCGATTCGCTAATATCGTCCGCCGTCCCCTATTCGATACGTTTAGATACAAACCACTCGGTTGGGTTGTAGGGAGATTTTGAGGTTATAAGTAGAGCTTATGTATTACGAGTATAATCTATTTAAAAGTTTACCTTTTTAGTCTTTACAACTCTAAGTCACGTTAAGTTAATATGAAACGGGAAATTTGCTACTATATTTTTACTTTACCATTCATAAGGCAAAAAAACTCCTTCCATTATATTGAAGTCTCCAAACAATAATGTACTTTAATTTATATGTGAGATAATTGCATTGATTTCTTCTCATTATTCCCACAAGATACAATAATTACACCATATCACATTAATCCAAGCCCGTATATACGAAAACTCGCCCCTGTACTTTTCACGCTCGATTTTATATTTTTATTAATTCCCAATTGATCACGGTCACATTTAATAAAAAGCCGCTCTCCTGGCAACCCTAATGAGGGCCCTGTCACATGTAAGTGTCATGTTTCGGCACGCGTCGCACAATGGCCGAATATGGACCCCGCGGCAGTGCTTTCTTCTCCTACCCTCATTTTGCGGTTACAACTGATAACCATCGTTTTTTGAGAGATAGTATCAATTTTCAACTATTGAATGGAGTTTGTATAATCGTTGAAAGATGAAGGATAAAACAGGATAATGTAAAAGCGGAGTAAGGGCGCGTGGATGACCTTTTCAGAGCAAATAAAGCACTCATGTTGCATTTATATTTAAATTTTTTGTTGACAAAGATCTGTTTTTGTGGTATACATACATAAGCATACTGACTAATCTCTCATAATACTCTGGGGCTTGTAAACAGCTGTTTAATGCAACTAGTAAGCCGGAATATTATTCGGAAGTAAATAATTTAAGTACTGCAAAGGTATTGTCAAATTTCTTAATTAGCTTTTCTTTATGTTGACCACTTAATCCGTTTTCACTTAAAAACGTCTATTTGGGAAACTTATTATTATTTAATGTTCATTGCGTATTTTAATTACTTCTTAATATCCATTATATAGAGAGGAAAGGAGGTTTAAAACCCTTTTCCCTTTTTTTACTCAGCGTCATCGCATAGGCATATCTCTCCGCATACGCATCCTGCCTCAAACTACACAGCAACCAAGCACGTCATCGTCAGCTCAGCCAAACAATGAGTCAGACGTAAACAAAGCATTGTTTAAAAAAAACATATTAAAAGGGGGCACAAAAGGGCATTCGTGCAATGGAGAGTGTAAGGTCGCTTTTGAAACTAGTATTTTTTCAACGTCGCTCTCCGAGATCCTGTGTCGTGTGGAGCGAGCTTTATTTTGCATGACACGGGTTGTAGGGTTGGCGACGTTGTTGATTTTGAGATGCAGTTTATTGTAATGGCAAAACATAATGTTGTAGTATCATCAAAACGGAAGCATTCTCATTTTATATGACATTACTTGGAGCGGATAAAAAATTTGACAAGATTGATAACTAACCTAAAAAAACCTATAACATATTTTCATAACTACAATCGAAAATAAGATATTTAAGCTATAAACGACGACGTCAAAAGTGGAATAATAGAATTAGCATAAGAATAGCCATTGCCAATAACAAAAAAATAAAGAAATTTTAATTGAAAATGTTCTCTCATCAAAATTAAAAAAAAAACCTTCCTTCTCATCATCACTTATTGATCTGAAAGTCTCTTTAAACCCTATAGAAACCCAAAATAAAGTTACCCACAATAAACCCAGGTATCGCCAACCCTATCCCGACATTAGTTTGAAAGTTGGACACATACGTCCTCCCGTTTCATGTTCCACGAACAGACATAGACTACCAGCGCCCATGCGTTCAATTTAGCATAGTACCTCCGCTGGTACGCTATGTATAGCGGTCGCGGGACGACTTAAATTGAATGCGAGTACCGTACATAGGGTCAGGTCAAAGTGTGTTTAGTGTTTTAGTAAGCTAACCGGTATTGAATTTAGGGCCTTAATAAGAGAGAAAGCAATGGATATTAGAATTAGGAAGTATATATATAGGCTTTGTAGCTTAGTGGTACCTTATAATAATTGGCCGTTTGTGCCTTAAATACATACAATTAAGTACGCATGTCTTTCTATTTCTATTTGGGTTGAGTAGAATTTCGAAGCATATTCGTTCTGTAGGTCGGTAGGCGCTGCTATCGGGGTTATTTAAATATTATTATTGACTTATAGTGTCATATTCACTGAGTTGTCAGAAAGAAAGAAATCTTGTGGCATTCTATTACTCTTGCAAAACTCTTTCATTATACAAAAAAGTCCGTGATAATATTATTTATTAGCCAGGATACAAGTCAAACAGCCTTTTCCAATTCGCTCAAAGTGACGCGATGTTCCACTAAGCTGTCAAAGTGACGCTGTCAAGGGGCATTAGTCTGATGTCAAGTGGCGCCGACAAGAGCTCCATCTCTCGATCGAGTACGTGATTAAACCGCGAAATGTCAAAGTGCAGAGATCGCCCTATTGTGCTCGATTGCTCTCGAATCGATACTCGAATGAAGCTTATTCGATGTATACTGAAGCAGGTGTTTGGACAATGGGATGCGTGCAGAACAGCTCGGTTACATCGAGTTGGATATCGATACCTAAGATTCAATATTGTCATATAAGATCTCTGTATGATCGCCAAAATGATAGAACTACATATATTAATGGATACTTAGTGACATCTTTTACAAATGAGACAATATACATACGTGCAGAAACATCATTCCCGATTCCCTGTAAAGAGGTAGGCTGAGATCACGGAGCCTCTTCTATCCCGATGACAAAAAACATTCGCTTCATTTATACCAAAATGTACTAACAGACATATGTTCAATGAGGTGTAACTGGTATATTAGTAACGATTTAGCTTTATTGTCTTATCGTATGGTACTAATTTCTTTATATTTCTCTTCACAATTTTACTAAAACCACATCTCTTCTAAATTTATGCTACTAGTCCCACATCATATTTCAGGCGCTAATAACTACCAAGTAGGTATACCCTTGAAACCCCGGGGCAAACTCATCAATCAAAGTATGCCTCTAAGATATTTTCATTTGTCAAAAAATGACTGGTCCTTACACCCTACATTACAGGCTAAATTACTTGCGCTACCCTTTTAAATCTTAGGCCAAACCTTATACGTATTTTAACATATAGGTACATAGTATTAAAAGTGTTAAACCCCAATATTTATAAAAAATGATCTAGGAGATACATATAAAGGTGTCTCCAAAGTTCTGTCTACCCCTACTAGTTCTGTATTAAAGGACGTGAATGTGTATGTACGAATCTTTTAAATGTATAGTGTATAGGTTTTTAATTAATTATATACGTATAATTCTACATCCTAATAGGATGTCTATATTTTTCTTAGCTGTCATTAAA
This sequence comes from Leucoptera coffeella, assembly GCA_030578115.1. Taxonomy (NCBI): domain Eukaryota; kingdom Metazoa; phylum Arthropoda; class Insecta; order Lepidoptera; family Lyonetiidae; genus Leucoptera; species Leucoptera coffeella. Next base: position 43,108 of record JAMBLF010000952.1, on the reverse strand, counting down.
TTTATAATAAAGTTATTAAATTTGTAAATCAACTAAAGTTAATCAAAGCGGGACTTTCCATTGCATTAAAACTTTGTATTTTAATTCTATATCAATCAAAATTAGCCTTTTTTAACTCTAATATATTAATAACCCTAGATATATTTTCATAAACTACGCCTATTAACGTTAAAGAATAAAATACACCTTTTATTTCATTAATCAATTATCTATTTAAAAGCCCACAATTCAAGTGCTGAACCTACACGGTCGGTCACTTCTCAAAAATGTTTTCAGCCGCACTTTTCATCCGACCGGTCAGCCTTTTGTTATTCAAATTGGAGCGCCGCGGACACGGTGAAATAATTAACTGATATGTGGTAAAAATCCGCCTTTATGCAGATTCTGAATGCCCCTTTATTCGGTTAAAAGCCCCTTTTGGCAGATTTTCAGTAACCTACGCGGCTGGCTATCACAGCCCTGTCGTATGGGCCGTGGACTGACAGTCTTTGTTGCAACCTTTTTAGGCTTTAAGCTTTTTACTCTGTGTCTATGATACGTGTCACCTTTTGTTTAGGAATTAGATTATGTGGTTTAGATTGTAGGTTAGAATTGGCTAATATTCCGTCTGAAATCTTTAACGAAGATTTTAATGTATTATAGAGACATTAAATCAGGTAAACAGAAACGTGTAGACGTTAGTTTACTGTGTGTTGTTTATGTATTAAAAACATTTACAACTTGTCCCTTAAAAAAAATATAATATAAAAGAACATAAAAATTTAACTTAAGTATTAAGCGTTTACTAACTTGTGTTCTAATACAGTATAAGTATTAAATGTATTTCCCAGAAACCATTTACGAAGCATCCGGTTTATCTTTCAAGCGCTTGTTTATTCCGTTGCCATGGTAACACGTCGTATTATAAAATACCACCTAAACTCTGCATTATTTACATGCATTACAGGCAGCGTTAACCGTGATTTACAATATCATTAGCCCACAACCTGTTCCGCGTTCCAGACCTAGGCATCCTAAACTCTCTCCGCTAGTACTTTACGACGTCATTACGTTTATCAACGCGCGTCCCGCCGCCATTACGGCGTTCAATCGAATGGAATGTCACCGCGTCAATTAAAAGGCGCCGAAACATATAACTTTTTGACATTTGAATGATCTTTTTGTGTGTTTGCAAATTTATCATTGCATTTTTTGCATCAGTTTATTTGAGGACATTTAGTTAGCTAAAATACCGAAATAAGTTTAATATTTTAACTTAAAAATGAATGTTTAATGCAAGATAAGTTGTAAACTGTAACTTCAGTACTAGTATTTCATGTAATCACTATTACTTGCATGTTATACTTACTTATTCCTGAACAAATATTTGTTTCAAACTCTGTCCAGACAAATGTTTACTGATTCAAAACAGAGCTTTTCACGAATGTCCCAACACTAGCCATCCTTCTGTCACCCAAACGTCAAGATACGTTTATGCGCTTGTCACCTGCGGCTGCACGGCCATTAAGCCTGTCATGAACTCTGGTTGAACCTTGTCACCATTATCTGTGCTCTCCACACTGTCACGCCTGACATCCTGACCTAAATTATGAACTGCTTCGATCAATGGAGTCAAAGTCAATGCCATGCATTGTTTTGGAAACAGATTTTTGAACGTACGTATATGTTTAAGGATGTCCTAGTTTTGTTTTGCGATTTATATAAAGATACTAAAATTTGATGTATATAATATATTTCAATTTGTAAAGAGACACTAATAGTTTAACGTCCTTTTTAGACACAAACGGAAAGCAGATTGCCAATAAATAAAACATTAGCATACCGTTCGCGTTAGTAGTGAATAGTTATGATTTCACGTAGCGATACGTAACCGATATTATCGAAAACAACACATCGATTAATCGATTAGAAACCTTCATAGATACAGCTAGGATTCTTTGCCACTTAAAGTGTGGTGGACAAAATATTTCCTAAGATACCTCGGGCCATTCCGACCTAAGTTATAGCACGGTAGCTCAGTGTCCCGCTGTTCTTAAGTCGCACGATCTTCGGAGAAACCGGTAGTGGGAACTGAGGGTTACGATGTTCCGCCATTATTTTTCATAATGACTTGCCACTATTTACGAAAGATGTGACACTTGATACTGCAGATGGGGAATTAAGGTAGTTAGTTAAAATATCAAAACAAAATTGAGTTACAGTCTATTAATATAACTGTAAAGTAACTTTAAAGTGCTTATTAAAATACTTACATAAAATAAGTGTATTCAAGGAGATATTTAATATATGGTTTCTTCTTTAGTACATATTTTTTAAGTATTCTCATAATTTGGTTGCTATTGAATTGAATAGCTAATACACGCTGTAGATTTATTTCTTATAGGATTAACAAAAAAGCAACTTTAGCTATGAGCAAAACAATAAATACATCTATATACATGTCCAGAGTTAAAGTTTAAGCCTTACTCTACTGTAGTGTACTACGTAAGCCCGTTTTTTATACCATTTGCGTGGCAAAAGGGATTCGATACTGATTTATAAATGGATTCTCTACACGTAAGTCCGTAGTAATCTTGCCATTCAATTTGCTTTGAAGTATGCCCTTTAATCGACCTTTCTGAAATAGTGATAACTTCGTTTAACGTGGCATGTAACTGCATTTGTAATGTCTTTTTGTTCTAACTACTTGGATACTATACGATAGGTTGTTATTTGTAAAACGTCTTGAGTATTCTTTCAACAATCTCCAATGTTGGTAAAAAATAATGTTATATGCTTAAATATTTTTAAGAAAAAGGGTTAATTACGTTAACATATATCTATAGGGTTTATTGCTTACAATAAGGTACTGTTTCTTTAATTTTTAATTAGATTCATATGTCTGATAACTTTGAACAACTACTATAACTACTCATAAACGCAATAAAAATTAGATTTTTACCTTTTAAATAGGAAAGCACAATCTCTACCTTGTATTTTATAGAGATTATAAGCATTTCATACATGTTTTAAGTGCTCAAACAATAATATTCAACATTATTGACTGGCTACTTAATAACTGGGTAAAAGTAAACAGTCCTCATTTGAGCAGTTTAAGCGTCACAGTGGCGGGTTGCGCATTTTATTACACCACATTAAACAGGACAAATAGCAGCGAAAACCTATTTACAAATAAACGGGAGACCGCCTCCTCAACGAACGAAATGTGTTTATTTTAAAAATTCATTTTGACAATGCCATTGTCACGTTCGCGCCATTATGTTCAATTCAACTGAGGCGCTGTTTTTTTTTTAATTCTCTTTTTTGATATGGACACGTGTCTGTCAATTTGGGCCTATTGATAATGTTTGTATTGTGTCGAGTCTACGGTTATGTTGCGTTCACCTTTACGTAGATGTAAGGTAGAGGTATTCTAATTTACACCTGTATAGTATGGAATGATGTTGAATCTATAATATTTGGATACTGAACAGTAGCTTATACCACATACCCAATCTTTTATTCTTTAACTTTAAATAAAAATATTCTATTTAAATTGGTATGATAAAAAATCGTAACTGAAATTGAGCTTTCGTGAAGCGTTTTATATTATTTTTTTATTGTATAAAGAGAACTATTTCATCTTATGTATAGTTCACATTATGTACGCTCCCTATTTATAACACAAAACACTATAAGTCAGCCGAGTTTATAATTAATAGGTAAAACTTAAACTGCCTTCTAAAGGAAAGGCAATCTGTACAATTCCCATATTTCGCCATAAATAAACAGTCCCAGATAAGATAGCTTTAAACAAGCGTCTCCCATTGTGGTTGTTAAAGTTGTAACACACTTCCCGATTTGCTCAAAGATCGTTGTCTAAGAGGGCCTTTGTATCGCTTGATGGGAATTCTGGAGCGATATTTACATTCAAATGCGAATACCTATGGGTACAGCCCTTTGTCTTTGCTAGAACAGGGTCTTGGTATTTAGAGAATATACTCTGGACTACTAAGCGATATTCTTAGTCACATTGGCTTCTTAAAATAAAAAAGTAAAGTATATTCTACATTGTAAGGAGCGCATAATATTACTTATTATTTGGTTTACTTTCCTTAGTTAAAACATACATACACAGGCTTCAACTACACGTTTGTTTTACCTGTAATGTTATAATTGAGATTATTAGCATAGCTTAGTTTAAAAACGACTTAGTTGCATTTTGTTAAAACTCAGTCTGTATGAGTTTTTTTTCGCTGTGTTGTTATTTCTTTTGTTATATAATATTATAAGGTCACCTTAGAAGTCCGGGTTCGTATAAAAAGGTCGATAAAAGGAGGCGTTATCACTTTATGCAATATCCACTCCCTAAGCAGATGTTTGTGCATACAAAAAGCCTTTTGTATTGAATCGAAATCATTCTTTTCAATCTCACATTGTTTGCTATAATCTACAAATACGGCTTTTGCTTTCATTCGGTCTTATGTTGAACGTCTTTAAGTATAGTTTGCTCCTGTCATTGTGTCCCAAATTGATTTCAACTGCAATTCAATGTAAGTTTTAAAGTCCCTTTATATTCCTAACCTAAATCTTATTATGAAAATATCAATGCGGTCGCAACTCAGGATGAAATGGCGAAAATCTTTGCCACCTAATAAAAATATACTATTGAATACAGCGAACTTGAAAATTGGAATGTTCTTCAGAAATGATTAATTACTACCAGTTTTGAAATGTGGAGTACAATAATTTTAGTTACAAAATATAAAAAAGAAAAACAGTTGGTTATATTTATAGAGATAGAATAGCGATGACAATATGCTGCAATAGGTTCTAGTTTCTATCTAATGAGATGATTAGATAGAAACTAGAACCTATTGCAGCATATTGTCATCGCTATTCTATCTCTATAAATATAACCAACTGTTTTTCTTTTTTATATGTGTCATTACAAATAAGTAATTGCGAATCCATGTTTCAAATATGGAACTCAGAAGGCATTTAGTGAAGAATTAGTAAAATTTATAGCATTTATTATTAAATTTCTTAAACGTGAAATAAAACAGTTATGTTAAAAAATCTTAAACTTAGTTTAATTTTAGTTATCCATTACGGGATATATACGTTTAATTATATGGTGTTATTTTTTACCAAACCTTTGATTTAACACCATCAAAACTCACTACCAATAACTCTTTATGGTACTTACAGTACTAAAAAAACAATATTGATTTGATTTCACGATGTGTTCAATCCAATATCCTACTTTTTTCACCCTAACCCTTCCCTCAATTAACCGACAAAGAAAAGCCAATAAGATAATTATACACAGCCCATTCTAAACCCGCATACCCCGAATTACTGGCTTCATGTTTTATAAGCGACAATTATTATACTTTCGTATTAACCATGATAGATTTACGTTATAAATATTATATGCGGGTTTAACTGATTTAGTGAAGATGTATATGTATAGCTGCCTATCTATTCGATTTGATTGAGGTGACTAAGTTATAATAAGGGATTAGTTTTGTTGTGATTGGGTTATTTAATGACCTTCATCAAGTTAGGAACAGTATTACAGACACAGGTATTAAGGTTTTGTGACAATTGAATGGACACAAGTTTTAGATTTTTGACGTTTAGTTCTGTCTACCCTATCAAGAATCATAGACGTGATTTGGATACTCATAATCTCTGTTTTATATCTTGAGTTATTCTTGTATTGCAACAAGTTTACGCCTGCCCCATGTCGATTCATACAAATAGATTAGCCAAAAGTTAGGTTTCCGTTTTTAGATTCCCGTTTGTACAAATCCTGCCAAATAAGTTACTTTCCAACATCCATACACACACTCGCCGTTTGTAGTCCACATCTCCCTTCATCAGTACATCACTTAGTCATAAACAATTAATATCTGTCGTCACTGAGAAGCAAGTGGTCTGCCCTGTAATAATTAAAATTATTAAGTTGCCTGTACACTGTCATAAAGGGGTGCCATTATCTCAAAAGATCGGATTAAAGATCAGTTTGGGTCAGTGTTTGACTTGTGAACTTTGTATAGTAAACCTGGCTATTGTGAATAGGCTATAGTCAGTGCCTTTACACCGTGATATGGAATATTGGCTGTCACGTTGAAAATATCTCGTGACACGTGAATTCGATGTGACCTTACGTTAACAAGTGACACGCAAACCTCTGACTACCTTGCAGAGATAATGGCCGTGAAGTGATTTTTATAGTCTGTAAAAATGTTGAATACGTTATATTATAGTTTTTATAACAAATCTATAACATACATACACATCACGCCTGATTCCCTGTAGAGGGGTAGGCAGAGATCACGGATCCCCATTTGCCCCGATCCTGACTGACCACTTTCGCTTCATTGACATTCATACATCTTTTCATACACTCTCGCTGGTTATAGGTACTTCTAACGTCACCTTTTTAATATAGCCTCTATCTGACTGTTATATGTCTAATTATGCTGACCCCTACTTAACCGCCCTTCCACTTCACTCATATATATTCCTCATGATTAATAGCAAACGGGACTTATCGCGTATGTTTTTAAATAATAAAGTTACCTATATTAACCCGTAACTTTATTATTTAAAAACATACGCGATAAGTCCCGTTTGCTATTAATCATGAGTATAAATCGCGAATCTCTTAAAACTATATATATTCCTTTTGTCAATCTGCTGTCATTCATCCGCATTACATGTCCAAACCATCGAAGCATGCTCTTTTCAATCTTAGTCACTAGTTTTAGTTCTTTACAAATCTATAAATTTTAAATAATATGCACATATGTATACGTAAGCTCATTAAAGTTTTGATTCTTCCACTTAAACATATGTACATAGCGTGTCTTCACATAGGTTACAATTGAATTGAATTAATTCATTGTTCTGTCCGTGAAATGAGCTTTTAACATTCCTCGTCTTAATCATGAACTCTACTTAATTACATAGTTAGATACTTTAGTTCTGTGTTTGGGACATTAAATACTGTAACGAGCTGACTTCTGTAAGGATATCTTCTTAATCATCTTAAGCGTTACTATCAACAAAAATATTCAAACCGAATTAACATCCAATAGATTAACTGCACTCCTAATACTTAACTCACCTTTCACATAGTAGCAAAACAACTATTTACTTCTATATAACAACTAACTGTTTGTCTATGGTCACTTTTAACATCAATAATCACCCTTTAAAAAAAACTTTTTTTCACACATGGCTTTATATTCCACTCGCTTATAGTTTTTCATCCACTCCACATCAAACAAAACCTACATATCTTGTCCCCACCTCCCACATACGGTGAAGAAGGGCAGCTAGTTTGCCGACACAACAAATGATCGAAAATCATTGCCTCTCATTAGGCGTAGCACACATTTAATACGGCATTGATTCAGAGGTCAGATCCATTGACTTCGACCATCAATACTATTTAACTGAGGCAACAACAGCTTAAACGAAGCTCCCATTAAATGCCTCAATGAAAGAAAGAACTGCGGGGAACGGGTGTGCTTTTGGTTTGTTCAATCTTGGTATAGGGTATTAAGTTGTCAGTAAGATATTGAACTAGCGTTATGTAAACTATGTTGGATATTAGAAAACTTACAAGTAATATCGTGTTAATATAATATAGATAATTAATATATTATTTCCGTAAATATTACGGTATAATTCAGAATGTCATGTCATAACTACTAACGTGCTTTTAATTATAAATTCCATATTTATATTACGACATACCTTGCGTGACATTAGAATATTCCAAACCTGGATATTAGTAAAAAAATTATCTAATATGGATAAATATGAATTAGTAATTAAGTTAAATTGCCTTCGCGTCCACCTTGTCAAGGAATTTGCCCGTTCTATGACTAGGCGACCCAATATCAGTGATGATGCAAACAACTGGAGCATGTCTTTTAATTGTGTTCACTTCACCCAATTGTGAGTCGCCGTTACTTTAATTGGACACATCTGTCTGTTCTTTACCAACCTGCTTGGAGAGGCGCCTTTTCGTTTGGTGTAACATGAAACTTGAGGAAATGCGAATTAATGTAGATTGTAAGCTAAGCTTTCTTTGACAACAAATGAGGTTAGGTCGGATAGCTTCAAATGTATTTTAAATTGTTCATAAAAATCAGACCACGTAGGTTGAGGTTGTATATCAAATAACAAAGAGTTTTTGAACGTAGTCTTTATTGGACTGGGTGCATATTTTATTCAGTTATTTTGCTGCTTTGATTTGACAATTTATAAATTATTACTGTTGTTTATTAGCAATACTAAACGTCAAAATAGAACATTTTAATTATCATGACAAACACTGTTAGCTGTCTACTCCATCATATTCTAAATAGTTTCAGTAAGATATCAATCAAGCTTGTTTACGAATCTGCAATTAATCTTTAATGGCATCCTTGAAATCATTCTGTCTCTTATCACACGAAGTACTACGCAATTAGAACATAAATTGCTTCAATATTTGTGATAAAGCTATAAATATTTACTATCTGAATAGTGTTGTAAAGTTTAGTGGGCAAAACACGAGAAATATGCGTCGGTAATGAATGCTAAATTACTGGTAATACTGATGTATAATGGCGGATTTTTTTTTAATTTTATAGTTAATAGGAATGTCTATTTATTTTAAATCCTTCAATGATCATTGACAGTAACTATAATACTATATATAATCAAAATATTGACTTAAAACAGTTCAACATAGTGTAACTCATTCAAATTCTATCTGATATTAGCACGTTTTTACTTGTTTTTATTGACAACTTATAATATTTTACTTTATTAACTCATACGCTTATTAAATATAGACGAAAAACTCTTAGTCCTTTAAAACAAACTTTTTCTCTTTAATTTATCTACAAACTAAACTATGTTATGAGCACACTAACCACGTTATCAAATTATAACTGACAATGGCCAATCCTTGCCTTAGCACCCTAAATTCGTAATGGTATTAAATACTACTTTAGTAGACCATTGCAGAGAGCTAGTCCCTGTTACATAACTTGATTAAGTAGGCATGTGTTTCATTTCATAACTTTTCCAGACAGAAACTATGCTATTTATTACTTGCAGTGTTGTATTAGTTTATATAAATACATATTATTTGGATTTAAAATCGAAAAAGCAACTTGGTTTTTTCATACATTTTAAAGGGTTCATTATTATCATTTATTTTATAGTAAAGATGTACATAAATAACAAATATTTAATTTATTAATACATCGACATTAAAAGTAGGACAATAATCAATATACACAATTTAGACGCGTTATAACTGTGCCACTTTCATCTATATGTATGTTAAACCAAATACTCCTAATTCCTAATGTAACAAACTTTTTGAACGTTCATTCTACCTGTACATTTTTCCAAGATAATCTCTTTAACTGAGCTTTGAATGTCTCCAAATGTACCTGGCCCCTCTAAACAGCAGTACATTACGTCTTAAATGTACTATAAAGCACTCAGGTCGCCATTTTTATTTTTCTTTCGCTTTATTCTGTGGGCACAGGTTGTCTATTCAATGAGTTTATGACTCTCTTTTATTTTGGTACACTTTTGAGTAGGACAAAGTCATATGAGAAAGTTATTTCTTGTGTTTAGTTTAAATCTTGTTTTGAACAGAATAAAATGAGATACTAAGTCTCCCTGAGTATTTGGAGGCTCAATCCACAACCTTTTGTTTAGTCCACTCCGTCACGACACGTCTAATTATAGGCCTGTCTCGTATGTAATGTGTAATTTCCTAGGTAATCGGAAGACTCAATAAACTTAAAGATAATACTATCATTGATTTAAATTAAATACAACCAGTTCTTAAATTACACTTTTAAATATTATTCTGTCTACTAAACTAAAAATTCCTTTTCTTTTTCATATCTTTTAATGACATGCAAAATAAAGCGAGTACCATTCAAACTCCAAGCAATTCTGAAGTCCCTCGATCGTAAACCACCAATTAACGTTTCGACGATAGCTAGCAATTTAATAATTCATCCACAGTTGTTTTATAGTTACTAATTAAAAGTACTTAAGTTTTAGATGAAGATTAACGTTGAGGACATCGTAAATGGAGCGTTGACCCAGTATCTGATCGGAGCAGGTTCGATTCCTGAGTCCCGGTGCTGTGGAGGTCCATTCTGTAAGGTTAATGGGGCTAAGCACAGACTTTGCATGAGTTTAATTAAGGCAATTGTTCCTTCTGTACCTCCAAGTTTAAATTGAACCTCAGAGATGGTAGAGTTATAGATAGTATCATAACCGATGGATATATCATAGTATTTAAGATTAAATACTACTACGATGTAGATATTTAATGGTTTGATTTAATTATTTTATCTTCCAAGCTATAACTATACTTAGTTTACAGTACGAAATTAAAGACGTTAATTAGAAATATACTATACATTATCCTAATATTAAAAAAACCTACTGAGTTTTAACCAATATAACCTGTGGAAATTTAAAAGCCTTTAAACCTAAAATGAGTAGTATAAGATTATCTTTAAGAACACTTGCATAAAATGAAGATATTAACCTATTCCTTCCTTGTTGCAGACGCCTGCGGGCTATCAGACGTCCCCCAAATCGAGAGTCTCCAAGAGAAGTCGCAGTGCGCCCTCGAGGAGTACTGTCGGAACCAGTACCCCAACCAGCCCACGAGGTTCGGGAAGCTGCTGCTGCGCCTGCCCTCCCTGAGAACAGTGAGCTCCCAAGTGATAGAACAGCTGTTCTTCGTGAGGCTGGTGGGGAAGACGCCCATAGAGACGCTGATCAGAGACATGCTCCTCTCAGGAAGCTCCTTCTCGTGGCCCTACATGGCGACCATGTGACATTCGGTGTGGCGCCATCTCGCGGCTACCTGATCCACGCCGTACGGCTTCGCGCCGTACTTGACTCAGAGAATCGACCTGCAGGGCTACCAGCGTGAAGAAGAGGCGGTCACGTCTTCGACGGAGTTTCCGGAGGTGAGCCAGGGCGAGCGCTTCGAGAGTGACTGCTCCTTCGCGCCCAAGGCGGAGTTCGTCAGCGACAAGTCCAAGGCCATCCTCATCGACAACCTCCTCAAGAGCGACGAGCCCTGCCCCACCCTCAAGTGAGGCCCAGGTCCACAGAGTCCTAGATAATTTTTGAGTAATCTTAATGACGTTTTTGTTCCTTTGTAAAATACAATTAGCTGTTTTCTACAACTACGTAGGATAGTCGTTTATGAAGAAATTTATTTAAACTGATGTAAATAAAAGAATTTATTAATTTGTAAAAATATACCTAGATGATAATTGTATGTATGTAGACGGTGAATCAGAGGCAAGATTTTGTAAATTCAATCTTCTATTTATGGGATAGACTTTTCGTAGATGATTTATACATACTTTTTTATATTGTTTACTGTACTGTATTTCCAACACCAAAAACAAATTTTATATGATAGAACGTGCAATTTAATATTAAAATATCAATTTCTTTATAACTCCCCTGCGGTGCTTAAAAAATCTCAGTTTACTTATTCCTTATTTATAACTTTTTCTTGGTATCAGTAAAGCATTTGATAGTGTTGATTTATTATTGTTTAATACTTTCTCGTACATGTGTTGTCTTCGAAGCGTTAGTGTTGTTGTGACAAACTGTATCCTGCCAATATTGAAAAGAATACCGTACAATAAGTTGATGGAACTCAAAGCAATGTATTTATTCGCAATAATATAAAGATGTACAGTCTTCTTAGAGTTTTTAAGGTAATAGAGAGGTGTCTGTGTGTTGCGTACGAATGGCATGTTTCATAATGTGGTATAAAGAGAACTATACGATAAAATAAAAAAGTGTCTCTCTGGTACTCTTGTGTTTTAATAATCCTATCATAAACAATTATACTACCTACTTACCTAGAGTACCCGCCACATACGGTGGCAGTAGCCAAACTTGGAACTAAATTTGACGTTTCCGCCATTGCGTGTTATTTTGTATGAAAAGTAAATTTAGTATTACCAGCGTTGTGTTTTTTGCCCACTCTTTGTAATTTTTATGTTTGTTAAGGGTGATTATAATAAATTGATTTCCGGAGTTTCTTGTTAGTTCTTCTCCAAGCTAGGGTCTCCGCTGATCTAACCTCGGTAAAAAATATGTAAAGACAATGCTCAGTGCCATGTTTGAAATAATAGTTTTAAGAGATTCGCGATTTATACTCATGATATAAGATATAAGGGTGTGTATAAGATTGATTGCAGCTGTGGGAAATCCTATGTCGAACAGACTAAACGGTCTATTGCGGACAGAGTGAAGGAACACATAATATATGTAATATATAATAAGAAGGATAAGTCCGTTAATTATTAATCATGTTTGAAATAGTATAATAAACATATTTTGACTTTGATATATTAATTTGTTTTATTTGAGTTTATAGCTCTGCAACCAAAGATCGTTACAAATGAAACCTATAATGTTTCGAGCCGTATGGCACAGTGAGTGCTAGTTTTGGCGTGTTTACTGGTAACACTGAATTACGCGACTGTGGCGACGCCTCCAACTGCCACCGTATGTGGCGCGATCTCTACCTTTCTCCTCAACATGTCGTATGAGCGAGATAGTCAGAACACAACGTGATGTGATGAGTTGTATTCAAAATAATATAAATGAGTAGATTTCCTTACGATGTTTGCACTTATGGTACTTTATTATAAAACCTCTATCTCGGACATTATTAAATGCAAAAAACCTTAATATGTACGAACTAAATCTCCAAAGAGATTGGACAGAACGAATTTTACAAGATTCTATCGGTTAGTGGAGTAGTGTTGACAAAAAGTAAGAAATTTAGGAATATTAATAATTACGGCTACCAAATCTTCCAGAAAAGTCAATATCACTTAATCATCTCTTACAACATACTAGGAAGAAAGAATATAATAACATTCTTTTATAACACATTTAAACCAACACGAGATACATATAAATTTAAGAATCAATTAATAATAAAATATTGACTAAGCACATTATCAAAACAAACACTTATTTTTTATTTATTGACCTTCGTGACAGGGAAAAAGCTCTTATGCCATATATCTCCGAAAGCCGGTCCCCATTATCGACATAAACATGAAAACAATTAAAGAGCCAAGTGCTCGACATATAAATCACAACTACACTCGCTGTGTGAGAATTTATCGAACAACAGGTGTGTAAAGACACGCAATACCCAACTTTACAGCCTGATCTTAACCCCACTAGCATAAGGTTAAATATCCCTTGCGCAGTTCAGGGTGGTTACGTCATTGCAGGGCTGGTTGCAGTACAGATTTGTATGGTAATGATGTGGGAACAGGTGTCGATGTTATGAGCTGATACGAGTCAATTTGTCACTTCCAGTTAATTAGATGATACAGCGCACGCCATCGAGTGCCGGGCAAAGCTGCGGGGGCCGTGTGAAAATCACAGAGCATTCGCCAGTGCTGCCATCTATTTATTTTTTACTTACATATGTTTAAGGTGGTAGAAAATATTAACCCTTTTAAAATTGGAAGCGGATTGAACAAATAAATGATAAGAATATTTGGGATTGTAAGAGGAATTAGAGATTCAACTTCATCGTGTTATCATTTTATCTGATAGTTTGATGGGAGTGTATAGCAGTATACATACTATGTAAATATAATAATATAATGAATATTGTCTGTTTTTTGTGTCTCGCCAAAGGTTTAGGCATTAGTTAAAAAAAGTACCTAAGTAGTCACTTATGAAAAATATTGACTAGGCCTAACCTTACTTAACTTCAACCGTCTTGGTCTAGTATTAGGCTACAAATTACAGACCACTATTTAAGAAGGTAACTTACCCAGACTGTAATCCTTAAAAGGGTAGACACAAATCTTAGTCACCCCTTTAATTTCCCCCTTCCCCATTAGGATTAAGACAAAAGACACCTGAAGTTAGTAATTCGAAATAAATTTTAGGTTTCTATTAGTCTTCATCTAGTTACAATCTAAACCATCCAAAAAAGACAAACGATAAACGCGTTTACGACCGTTAACCCTTGCGTGGTAGTCAGAGGTTCAGGTGACCATCTCCGCAATTGCGAAGGTAGTAATTCTATGGCCACTTCGAACCCACGTGTTGACCACATAGTCAGTGTTACAGGTGGTAAGCCATGTCGCCATTTACAATCACTATTACCTGTTCGGGTAACAGGTAGGTTTCCTCACGATGTTTTCCCTCGCCGTAGTATTCGACGCATTTTGTAAATGTATTTCTATTAACCATCCCTGTATCTTATTCATTACTTACTAAGAAAACCAGCTGATTACAGTTATAGAAGTCCCAGACACTATGATGTTAGGTATAATTACAATCTATAGGGGTTAAAATGTATGCCAATAGCCCAAGTATGACGAAATAATGACACCCAGAGCACTGTTATCCCACGGCAGCTTTTCAGCCGTGACGAGCCAGCTGTGATTGCGGGGGTTGAATATTCACGGTTGTGATCCTCAAAAGAGTAAACATGGGTATAGGTACACATATTTATAGGTGGTTTTATTAATTTATGCTTTGATAAATACATGAAATGTTGCTTTTAATGGAGAATATCTTTGACGTCGTGTTAACCGAAAAGAAGAGCACGTCCGTTAAAATTATTTGCTAATATCAAAACTTATCTATATGTTACCAAAACAATTGGAGTTGTGATGTCATTCATATATTTATTGGGAAGTTGTAAATCTATCGCCAAATTAATTGTCCTAAATCTGTAAAGAATTTTCATTCACGTTTCACAGCAAGTATAAGCTATAAAGTTAAGTGATAATATTGTGTGATCAAGTCTAGTCTATTCTGGAAAGTAAAAGAATACTAACTAGCTGCCGTTCTTCACTGCATGTCGTAATAGGCCACTAAGGGAGTATAGATCAATGGAAGTTATTAAGCGATGGGCTGGAATAAGTCATCAAAGTTCTATATAACATCACAACCCAGTAAAGATTAACAGTGATCTAGACGTTATTATCGTGTCTCCAAGGTTCTGTTCATCCCGAAAAGGATTAAAGAATTTGATTGAATTTATTGAACTTGATAGTAAATAGTGTGAAGAACAGAAGAGCATGTATGAGAAGGTTAATAGGTATGAGTGAAGCAAGAGAAATTCGTCACCCGTTCCAAGTGGCAATCAATAGTCTCTGCCTATCCCGTTTGAGACGTAGAGGCGTGAATATATCTATGTAGCTTAAAACTAATTACTCAGTTCCTTACCAAAATCATTCCTTGATATACAACCTATTTACAACCAACCTCTTTTCCCAGCTGTCATCCAAACGTCACTGTCAAATCACAGTACAGGTGGCCGTTAAACCACGAGCTTAATTGAAGCGTACCCCGATAATTGCGGCGAGTGGATAGAGGTACAAAAGAAGCAAGCACCGTGACCAACCGTTGGCGACTTGGTGACCCTGGGCCGTGATTTAGAGCACCTGGTCGTGATGGTGTTTGGCGAACGTAATTGGCGAGTTAGTAAGGAAATTGATAATGAAATGAAATGGTTTTTATTCAACATAAGGACTGTAGTATTATATTATCTGTGATAAGGATAATAAAATCACTTAATGAAAGTTAAAAAAAAAACATTTCCAAAGTCATTAAATTTAGTTAATCTTAATAAAATAAAATAAATCTAATTAAGCTATTGGCATTTCGTAATGGTAGTGAGGTTACAATAAACTAAGTTGAAAATTAATGTCAACTAAGAGATATTATAATGTGGATTCATACATACACATCATGCTAGTTTCCCTGTAGAGGGGTAGACAAAGATCACAGATCCTCATCTGTTCCGATCCTGACGAACCACTTTCGCTTTATTGACACTCATACAATTCCTCATACACACTTGGCGGTTATAGGATAATAATATGTATTCTATTAAGGTATTAAACTATTGCTACAGGTTGCTAGCCCGTTGCTCTAAAGTTTTCATCTGTGAAAGCCGGATTTAAAAGCTGATAGTGGTATTCTCTCATTTTTCAGACTAACATACATACATACATACATACACATCACGCCTGATTCCCTGTAGAGGGGTAGGCAGAAATCACGGATCCCCATTTGTCTCGATCCTGACAGACCACTTTCGCTTCATTGACATTCATACATCCTCTCATACACTCTCGGCGGTTATAGGTACTCCTAACGTCACCTTTTTTCAATATAGCGTCTATCTGACTGTTATATGTCTTATTAGGCCGGCCCCTACGTAACCGCCCTTCCACTTCACTCATATATATTCCTTTTGTCAATCTGCTATCATTCATCCGCATAACATGTCCAAACCATCGAAGCATGCTCTTTTCAATCTTAGTCACTACATCTTCTTTCAAACCGCAACCTTCCCTTATCACACTATTTTTAATTCTATCATTCAATGTTACTCCTAACATGCTTCTCAGTGACCGCATTTCGACGGCATTGATTCTACTTTCATGCTTCTTTTGCCATACCCAACTTTCACTACCATAAGTCAATGTTGGAACCAGCACAGCCCTATGAATAGCCATACGTGCCGATTGAGAAATCAACTGGCTACCCATAACACTATACATAGCCCCATTAATCTTATTACCTGCACACACTCTACGTTCAATATCTCCCTCACATTTTCCGTTACTAGTAAAAAGTGTTCCCAGATATACAAAATCATTCACTTGTTCGACTCTTTCATTATCTATGTCAATCTTGCACTCTGTCTTGCTAAGTCCCTCCATGACCATTACTTTCGTTTTATTTACATTAATTTTCATTCCTTTCCTCTTAAGGGACTCATTCATGCAAGTGACCATCTCCTGCAACTCACACGCCGATGACGCAAGAAGAACCTGATCGTCAGCGTACAAGAGGCATTTAATGATCAACTCGCCCATACGCAATCCTCTGTCACTTTCTTTCAAATCAGTCAAGCAACTATCCATGAACAGATTGAACAGCCACGGCGAAGCTACACAGCCCTGCCTCACACCCTTTCGGATACTGAACCAGTCTGAGTAGGCCCCATTAACCCTAACACAAGCTCCGGAATCCATATATAAAGACTTTAGAGCCCGTATTAAGGTACTGGCCAAACCAAACGCAGATAGCGCCCTCCACAAATCGTTCCGGGATACACGATCATACGCCTTTTCCAAATCCATAAAAGCACAGAAAACCTTTTGGTTCTTCGCCAAAAACTTTTCAGCCACCTGGCGTAAGGAAAAGACTAAGACTATAAAAAAGTTCTAGTTATAATAAATAAGTTATATTGTGCACAATTCATATGGAATAATTTGCTACATCCGATTTTGGTGTGTAAAATTACCTTGTTATTCACAGTAAACTGCTATTTTTCTACCAATAGTTCATTTGGGCTTTTAAAACACCTTTAAGAGTAGCTTATTTTTATTCTTATACAAACATTGAGACACAGAATACTTAATTGATTTAAATTCTTACTAGCTTGTTACTATTGAAGCTCGAATAAAAAAAATATCATTGACATTGGTGAATACGTTTTTGCCTTTTCATTGCGTTTGATATATTAGTACATATGTATACCTATATTGGTTTACGGGGTAGTGGGCGGAGCAAAGGTCGTCCAATGAGTTCGGGTCGCGACCCCCGACCTCTACGGATAAAGCCTCCTTGCATACAAACCTATAAATACAACCTCCTCGCGGAAACTCCTTTGCGCGATTCATTGCTGCTTTGATTGGTTATTTTAAAAATGACAGTAAGAGAAAGCTTTCGTTTCCTAGTGAGCAAGGAAAATAATTTAATTTAAGAATGAGTTAAGTTTTAAATATGAATATAAACCCTCCATCGAAAACAATAATGTAATGAATTGTATACAAAACACGTTATAAGTAAAAACTGTCAAATTTACTCACTTATTGCCTCGTTATGACTCATTGTGAGTTCTCAATCACATTGGCGTACCAGAGGGAACAATTGTTTATGTTTATCTCATACTTGCAATACTTTGATACCTGATCTTTTACCCATATATGTATATCATATCCTTTTTAACATATATAGGACTTCGAAAATAAAGAATTTCATGGTCACTATTGGGACTATAGTTAACGCTATGATGTTTTTCTATGAAGCTACTTTTGATAGGTGTTCACGCGACGTGGAATCCTGGCTGCGGCCGAGGCTAGTCAGTCGCCTGTCAATCACAATCAGCCGCGACCACCCGCGTCATTACACGCAACCATCGCACATTGAAACGTATGGAGATGTGTTAGAATGAAATATGAGGTTGTATTGTCTAATAATAATGGGTGAATTTGAAAGATTATCGTAAGGGGTAGATTAAACTTCTTTTAGCGTATACATACATCTATGTATATTCAATTAAAAATATGTCATAGCACGTAATATGTATGAATAAACGAAGTGTAGAGTTATTGACTTTATATTAAAATAAAGAAATACTTAATTCTAACTTACTACTTGAAGAAACCTGTATAATACGTGAACATATCACAAAATAATGTGTTAGTGTAGCATGTATATACGTGCGAGTCAGCAACTTTTACCAACTACAAAGATACTAAACGTAGTGCTATATTTTCTTTTTAACTACTACATTTTGATATCAATATATTGTGACAAAATGTTACAGTTACTTTATATACACACCCAACATTCCATTGTACGGAACGACATACACACATTCATCCTTTCCAACTTTGATCACGAACCATCTCCACACCATTCCATGGTCGTGTACCTCGCCGAGGTGTCCGTAGCACCACGAGCCATATGCATATCGCCACAGCCATCTCCATTCACTCACTCTCCACTGACAACTAGGCGATGCTCTTTTTTCACCTCATTCCTAGAACGAACGTTTGAATATGGAAAAACGTTGCGTGCTAGTCTGGGACGTCAAAAGAGTGCTAACTAGCTGCCGGCACTTATCGTATGAGCGACTAAGGGACTAGGGGTAAATGGAATCCATTGGGTGATAGGCTAGCAACCTGTCAACATTGTCTTATATAACAACAAAAGTCGATTATTTATGCTAAAAAGTGACCTTGGAAATGTTATATATAGTATATATATTTATATATAAGGTTTTGTCCACCCCGAAAGGGATAAGAGGACGTGAATGTGTATGTTCATGTATGAATATGGAAGTTTGTATTTTGTTAAGGCGAAATGAGAGGTGGTACATGGATTTCTGCTTGGATGGTGATCTATGGTGACGATGAATATTAGAGTGATAGGTCAAAAATCTTAAATTATATAACATGAGAAGAGGCAGTGAAATAGATATATGGAGGTGCTGTATTTTGTTGTCTATAAATATAGATAAATAACTTGAGATTTTCTGTGTATAAATAATAATGAAATTCTTATGAATTGATTGAAAGATTGGGCTTTTTCCTTCTTTGGATGGGCCGAAACTAGAAGTTAAAATATTGAGGATATATATGATGGTACAGAATGTGAATTAAATTTCCAAATATTAAAACAAAACTTTATTTATTTTAATTAGAATTTATACTAAGACACGCATCGTATCACAAAATTGTGTTTCAGAGGTTTTCTTATTGTCTCTTTGGTAATTTTCAGCATTCATGTTTAGTTTTTTATGTTCTAGCTTGTAGCTAAAAGAAACATACTATTTTTCATGTCCATATTTGTTAAAAACCCAACACAAAGTTTATTTTGACAGAAGGATGAATACCGAAAATAAACAAATGCAGCCGACAGCTCAGCCCAAAGGTCGAAATGTCAAACGTTTCATATGACAACAGGACAGGGTAATTGTCATTCAAATTTTAGTAAAATATTCTGACTATTTGTGTTAGTAGCCGGGCTATGCTAATGTGCTGGCGCCCGGCTGAAGCACGCTGTTTCATTGTCACTGGCACCCTGTAGGAAAAATAAAGAATTTTAAATAGTTAAGAAATGTTTTTGAAGTATTTGATTCAGAAGTCTGAGACAATGAAAAATTAAAAATAAAATTTGAAGAGAAAACAGAAAAATTTATACACCTTATTAAAACTTTTGAGTTTCCTAAGCATATACATACATACACAACACTTATGTTCAACAAAATATCTTCCGCCAAAACACACCATAGACTAAACCCAGAACAAAAGCCACAGAATAGTGTATCAAAACCACTTAAGGCCCTTCTCCCCTAACGCCAATCTCATTATTGCCCAGAACTAGTGCAGAGAATAAAAGTTGACGTGTCACGGCAGAGGACACTTAACAAATTGACACTTTTTTATTGCGTTTAGTGGGCCTGTCACTTAGATGCTTTTCCTGTGTTTTAGTGGTTTCCGTAACATGTGCGATTCACTTTAGTTTGGTGGATTTATTTTGTTTGGGTTTTTTTTGCGTGGGGTGTAGGTTTTATATACATTATTTGATATATTAATAAACAAATACTATACAGTACTGTATATGTAAAATATTCTTAAAACTTATATTGAAGGATCCAAAGAAATTGAATATCTGCATTACCTAGGTTCATAACATAAGCCTTTAAATGGCTTACCTAACCATTTGTAGTGTTGAATACTAATTAATCGAACAAAACAAGTAAACTGTTGTTATTAATAAATATTAAGCTCATGCATAACATATTTCGCATTTAGAGTTAAAATTTCACGACACTCTGACCACTAACGAATAAAGATCCTGATGCAAAGTACAAACCCCTATCTATATTTGATTTAAACATACAACTTATTGTAAGATAATAAATACGACTCTGACTCTACTGACGACCTCCGTGGCGCGATCGGTTAGCTGTCGGAACGCTAATAGTGAGGTCCCGATTCCCGGTGGAGGCAGAGTTAAGAACTACGCTTTTTTTTTGCTTTCTAGTCTGTTCGTTGATTATATATGCTATATATGTATTTATCTATGTATAATAAGTATATATTTCTTAAATATACGTTGACTAGTACCCTTAACACAAGTCTTAAATGAAATTACCAAGGGGCTAGTTCAATTGGTGTAATAATGTCCAAATATTATTATTATTAAATAAGCAAAACTTCCCTGTTTCCAAACTGAAGTTCACCTCAAAATAAACCTAGAGGAAATTGCCCGAAATCCCTTTAACAAAGCTAAGCTCGCATTTTGTATAAAGACCGTTCTTCCAACGAGGGTGGCAGAGGCAGGGCCTCCCCTTGGCAGATAAGCTGCGTCTTGACAGATGCTCTGACATTTGAATATTGGTTGAAAGGTCGAGATTACATTGTGCTGGCTTCCTGGCGTGCATTTGTTTCTTATCGGGAATGAGGTGTTTATTTGGGTTTCTGTTGAACTTGATTTTGGATGAATTCTTAAATATATTGATGAATTGAATTGATAAATTGGGTCCTAATGTACTCGCAATTTTTATTAATTTTATAATAAAATGGTAATTATCGCGTAAATGGTTTGTTTTATAAATAATACCTACCTTTGTTACTCGATGTTTTAGCCATGTTGCAATGGCCGTGGTTACGAGTCAACTGAATTGTCCCATTTTCTTGTAAAATAAATTAGGTCCTTATATAAATAAGCTGTTCTAATGAATAATAATGTGATCTAACTGTATGTGAATCGAACGTTTAGGCCTTTTATCTATCAGGTTTAATTCCTAAGATCTGGTTAAAGTCTGCTTTTAGTGAAGAAAAAACCGACAACGATACATCAGTCCACCCCTGACCGTCCTGATTTTTTCCCTTAACTCCTATGTTCTTAAAATGATTAATTAACTACATGTGTACATATGTATTTAGTTCAAATAATCCCTTGCAAAATCACAAAGCGTCCCAACAATGACTTCTTGTTAGTCCTAATGACATTTCGCGATCAAACAGGTCACCATAAAGGGACCATTTAACGGTATTTGCCTAACACGGGATGGTATAAGACCCTTGTACTCACGCACCATTAGAAGCATCATTAGCACATGTGTTCTTACCTTTGGGTCATTAATCAAAAGGAACCAGCCGAGATCCTTGACAAAAGTTTTGATTAACGGTGAGCAAATATGGGAACCGACAGCCAGGAATGTGATTGTCCGATTTGACATCTGATTGTAAATGATCTGAGGCACTGGGAACGGATTGGAAGGTAAAATGTAGGCTGTTAGATATGAATGCTTAAGTTGGATAAGGAATGTAATTCAAGGCTATCCTAAATAAATGTGTATTTATAAATTGCCGATTTATTTCTTAAATATACGTTGACTACCCTTAACACAAGTCTTAAATGAACTTATGAAGGGGGTAGTTCGATTTGTGGAATCTCAATGATGATGAGGTCTCAATTATCATTAACATCAATTTATTAATAAATATTGTTGATATATTTGTATCTCTATTGAAATTTTGCGTTCGACAAAATAGTCCTAGTAAAAAGCTTTTTATTAGATTTATAAAGAGCTAAGTGAATTGTATTAAATAATCGTAGTTACGTTTTAAATGCATTTCATTTATTTGTTAAATTGATATACCATTGACAGTACATATACATTCTTTCGCGTGTATGAAGCGAATGAGAATGAAATAGAATTTATGTACCTATGAACTTTGCAACCAGTGACTAACGTTGGTAAAAGTAATCTACATAGAAGTCAACATTTTCTTCCTTAAGGATTATTTAAAAAATACATCTTTATACCTATTTCACCCACATTACTACCTTAAACACATACTTGCATGCATAATGGCCTGTGTAGGTCTTTGTGTGGCAAAAATTGGCTCCGCTATCACTACATTCACACTCCATTTCTCTTGAGTGCGAGCTCAGGATGCAAATGGATGCTGCGGGGATGCTATGCCTTCGTGTTTCACTTAAGCTAGGGTTGCCTGTGATGAATTAGTGTAGATAAAAAGAGTTATTAACTTTTTTGAACGATACTCTTTTCTGTATGTGTTACATGAATTATGAAAAGAGTTGGTAAAAAAAATATCTACTTGTTTCTAGTATGGATTGGCAATTAATTTGTGTCACATATAAGTAAGTTTGTTTTGATTATAGGGTTACCATTAAGGACTTGTATTTAAATATTTCATGTCGAAACACAGATCAGAGTATAAGGAAAGTGACAAAAAGTAATAAATGTGAATTATTACGCAAAAGTTTATAGATCAAATCATCGACAAATATATTCAACAATCTTCTAAATGCCTAAACAGTCTCAAAACTAACCACAAATCATCACCTACCTACCTCCTAACCAACAACACAACACAACATTTAAAAGCAAGTTCGAAACCTGAAAACCCTAGGCGAAGGAAAGGCGCCCCCTTCAGGCGAAGTGTCGCAGTTGTCATCAAATCCTCATCCGAGAGGGCGGAATCAGTTTTAAAAGCCATTAGAGGGAAGTGGGTGGGGGTAATTAGGCCGCGTTAATATTTAACAAGTGCCGGCGGATTAACGAAATGTCGCAGCTGCGGCGACGCACGCTTAAAAAAGATGTGCGACTACCCTCAATGTGGTGGCCGATTAAAAATGCATCAGCTGAGTGGTGACTCTTTTGGGATGGTTTTGGGGTTTTTAAGGGTGTATGGGTCTAAAGGTTATGCTTTGGTAGGTGGTTGAAAAGAGATATCTATTCACTAGATTACTATCGTCAACAATAAGCATATACATTACTGAAAGGATTTAGCTGTTTTTTTGTAATTTTGTATATAAATATACAAATATACCAAAACAATACAATGACTCACAAAGCTTAAAATACACACAATATTATATTAGTCCTAGTATCTCATTTGTGAATTTTCCTGAAAAACCTCATTAAGGTAGAAAAAGTTCTAAAACCATCAAATGTACACATATTTTTAAGTAGGTACCTACTACGTATATTATATCCCTGAAAATGAGTTCCCAAACTTTTGGAGTTCCTCAAATTGCAAAGTAGAGTGGACGAACTTTGCCATGTGAATACATAATTTTAAGGATCACAATTTGCAGGGGTCGAGCGACCCAATTTGAACCCAAAAAGAGTTCGAGGGTGCTTGTTCTGTCACAACTACTTAGTAACCCACTTTTAAAGTATAGTGGATAGTAATACTCTAAGAGATGTGAGGGAACTATATAGGTATTCTCTTCGATTCTGATCTAAGTAAGAAATATGATATCAACATTCGAGGATACTGCCACCAAAATGTATTTACAATCCATACATACATCGACAAGACGCCTGACTTCCTGTAGTGGGGTGGCAGAGATCCCGAATCCCCATCAGTCCCTCATACACACTCGCATTTACAATCTATGCTCAACTATTCTACTCTACTCAACTTAAATCTATTAAACGGTTCATCATGTACTTGTATAACATGCGTGTTTCCCTTAACAGAGGTAGAAAAGGTCAAGGATATACATTATTTCCCAGTATTTTAAATTTTAGAATCCGCCAAATACACTGCACAGCAGCATTCATTAGACAAATGAATAACAATATAAATCCTATTTTGTATATCCTCCAGGATCACCATTTTTTCTTATCGCACTATTCTTGATTCGACAATTCAATATGACCGCATTTCATCAAGTTCAATTCTACTCACGTACATAGCTTATATATTGTATACTATAAAACTTCTTCATTTATATAAATAACCTACAAACTGCAACTCCACGTGTATTTAGCAAAGATATCCATCTGGTGGCACCTTTGAGGTCGTAATCCTTCTCCCAATTAGAAGGAGCATCTGCGGTTTAACTAATGGCGAATGCATTATTAAACCCTTTCGAGGGGAGACAGATTATGTTATTAGGCTTTTTGATTCCGAGCCGACATGCAAAGTGTGAAGCAATAGCTATAGATAGGTATCTTGTGGTTATAGGGTTTAATATGGGTTTGTGACAAGAGTGAATAACTAGATAGTTGTTTTCTTTGTTGTTGAGTACTAACTTAGAAAGGTCAGCGATATTATTTTAGATTTTAGCGACAAAGGAACTAACCAACTAATTATTTATTTCAACAAAGGACGATTCGACGTAGAATTGAAAAAATTTTCTCGTTTCATGCTAATTAAAAAAATACGAGTAGAATACTAAGGTACTGTGTGTATAACATAAGAATAAGAATACTTACATAAGAACAAATGGAAACTAACGTTAAAACACGTTACTGTCTCCAATATACAAAATTATACTAATAGAACACCAGGACATAATAAATTTCTGTTTTCCTCCGATAGTAATAGAAGGATATATGCAAAGTTCTTTTCATCCAAACACCACCTCTTCCCACATTAATATCTTCCGCGCATCTCAAAAATGACCAACCCTTCGTCATTTAGGGCAACCCCAATCAGTCACGCTACTACAGATGTTGCCAACTTTAAGGACTTGCATAATTCACAAAGGGTGGCCGGCGATTATGATTAGCAAACACCATGCGTGACTTAAAGAAAGGAACGCTGACCGTGAATAACGATTTGGGTGCGAAATAACTACCTCAACAATGGAGTGAATGGATAAAGGAGTATTAATTTGATATATGGCCCACGGTATACGTTGGGACCAGCTAGGGTTAGGAACTCGTCTGAGGATGATTAAACAGTTTTGGCGTCTTGTGGGAATACTGGAAAAACCGTTTGGTATCATTAGCAAATTTTAACTAGCAAGGAAGTCAAAGATATTTGGTTCACTATAATGTATATACAGTCTTTGTATCATAGTCACAGGATAGCCCAAAATCACTGTACTTTTAGCTTTCCTAAGAATACCTATTCCATGATAGATTATGACAAATATTCTCTCGTTCTGTATCATGTTTACTGTACTCTTTCTGTGGTTTAACTAGTAGATATGTTGTAAAATTAATTACCAGTTACGAGTATTATGTAATTCTGGAAGAGCATAGTCCAGAGTAACGATTACCAATGATCGAATGGAGAGAGATATGAATGTACTTTTACATACATACACATCACGCCTGATTCCCTGTAGAGGGGTAGGCAGAGATCACGGATCCCCATTTGCCCCGATCCTGACAAACCACTTTCGCTTCATTGACACTCATACATCTTATGTATGTACTTCTTTTATAAAAATACATTTCTCGAGCTTCTTACTAATATGTATTAGTTAAATACAAGTATGTAATATACTTCAAAAATAGTACACAATATTTACTCAACAAGAGATACATATAGCTTTTATCATTGACCAATGTTTTCCTACCAGATACCGACGTAATACAATACCTCCCAATTTAAAATTTAACTGACAAACGAAAATCAAAGGTAAACAATAAACAACAAAGACACGTATCAAGTATCATTATAATAGGCAATTAGATTTGTGAAAAGATACCCGTCCAGTTAACGTTGAACCCTAGCAGCACCCAAATTAACAAGCAACCTAATCGAGATAGAGTTCTTAATAAATTAGGTAGAAATCCATCTTAACCAGTCAAGAAAGAGCTTTAAAGAAGCTCCTTTTTAAAGCAAATGTATTCAGGTGACAGGTCTTTTTAAATTGGTGACTTAACCCTTTAGGAGAGGGGTGCAGAAAAATGCCCATTTGTTTTCGAGCCATCACTTCTTATAAGTTAAACAAACAATAAAAGGTATAAAGGGATCTTTGTGCCGTTAAACCCTGTTATTGTCGCCTAGCCCTTACTATTGAGGCCATTGTCTCTTTTCTGTTATATTCTTTTAAGAACCCAAATGACCAGTTCCCTTTCAGACGGTTGCCTAATCTGTCCCCGAGATTGATGCCCATCATTAAAGTATTTTGCATACTTATCCGATTAGCTACGAACATGTGCTGTCTATGGGAATGTGACTGGTTTGCACTTCCGAGCTTTTTTGGTGACAAGTCATAAATTATCGTAATCAATTATTTACAATGTCCATCTTTTCTGCATATAATGCAGTATTCAATGCAATTCCGTACATGAACTAGGTATTTTAAACATATTAAGTCCATGATTGCGAAGCAATGAATAATAATGCATATTTTACTTTGTTACTTTATCATTGTGTATTCTGTTTACTTTCAAGCTACGAGATCAACTACAATACAATTCTCACAAATAAATATGTACTAAAATTGCATGTTAATCGTGTATTCAAATCTATTTGTTGTCAAGTTTATGCCTAATAAGAGACGTGGCATCTCATAAGTTACCTTAACTCTTCCACCACAATCACTTTTATCATTCGTAATTTACTCTTATAAGTTATAACGGATAGCAACGTGACACAGTAAAATTGAATATCTTGCTTTTTAAATAGCACTTTTCCAATTGTTTATATCTCACTCAAAATATTTTAATGCAATTACACTATCGCATTAAACATTATAAGTAAAAAGTTAAGAATGTGAGAAATAGGAATGTATATACGAGTATGTACGACAATGAGATGTGCCTGTGATGTTCGGAAATTAAGTGATTGAATTATCGTAATCGCATTAGTATATTTACTGATATTATGAACAAACAATCACACCTCAAAATCATTGCTGCAACCCTCGATCAAATCAATTTCCACTATCACAAACGAAAACCTACGCAAGGATGCAAATATTAATATTCATGGGAGCAAAAAGGGAATATCACACGGTCGACCGACCGAACTAAAAGTTCCGGTTCTTTCAACAAAGCGACCAGCTGTTCCCTAAAGGGCTTTATCATTACAATCCACTCAGGTGTTATATTGTGACCGAATAATGGAGAGCTTAATACTTTCATTAGTTTTGAAACAAGGAGCGAATGGTTTAAAGGGGCAGTGTTATATTGATTTGTGCTTTTAAGATTCGCGATGTTTATTCATTTGAAATGAAAACATGCCATATCACATTTAGTATATACATATTTAGTTTTATTTTGTTTAAATATGTATTTCATAATTTTTTAAAGCTTATAAAGTATTAGGTTTGCCTTTTTTGTATAGATTTGGCAAGGACTCTGGATAGAAATTTAAATCTCTTCAATTATATCTATATAAGAAAATAAGTTTGGATATATACTTATACGGCGAAATCTAGCAACAAATCAGTTATGTCCGTATATTTTAAAATATAATAATCTTTATTAATAAATCAGTACGGATTACATGAATGTATTTTCTGAGCCAGAACTAGGTGTAGGCCTGTATCTAATGCAAATTAGCACCATTCAAACTACGAAAGCAAATTGCTAAAGTTAACTAAAAGGTGTTGTGTCTCCAAAGTCCTGACCACCTAAAAAGAACAACACTTATTCCGTTCTTACTTTCCTTTTGTCCTTGAAAATCACTTATTACCTGTCACCGACATTTCCATATTCGTGCGAAACAAAACACAACGTGCAAATGGCGTCGCGTCCAGAAAACAAATGGCGTCGAGGTGACAGACGGACAACTAACCGGCCTCAGCGAAGTAATCATTAATCTACATGCAGATTTCTTATTATCAAACCGAGGGGACCGGACAGTTACAAATACCTTTCGCTTGCAAATGGCCCTTATCTAGGCAGGGATTGGTTTGGCACCTCAAGATTGTTCCGATGGTGGATAGTAATAATGCGAATGGTGTAAATGAAAACAAGAGATCTTTTTGAATATAGTACGTACAAGACCAGAAACTGTAAGACTAATCATTAAATGCCAGTGAGAATTGTAAATTGTAATTTATAAAATGCAGAAGATATCATCATATGAACAGCACTCAGAATAAAACAACGAGGTATAAATCATTAGCTTTTATTGGCTCACACAATGAACGGAGAAGTAAATATGTAAATAAGTTATACACAATTAGATAGTATAAAACACCCCAAATGTCCTCACTCTTTTATGATACAAGTGCACTATCAATTACATAATCTTACACAATTACCTTCACAATAGATATTCAAATTTTATCTTAAAAAGCCCCAAGAATCCAGTTTCCATATTCAAAAAAGCGCCACGCGAGAGACTCGTGTCCAAATATTAAAAAGGAGTTTGTTAATCGTGATGACCACCTCTTTTGTGCTGACCTTTTTGGGATGCTGCACCTTTTTGTTGAAAGACGCTGGTCACACCTGTCCGATTTTTTAATGTGCTGGTCACACTTCTGAGGTCACTTTTTATTCTTATGGAGATGTGATCTGGGGTGAAAAATTGAATTAATGCGGATCTTTTGTGTATGATGATTATGTTATATAGGACAAATAAATTGTATTTAAACGACTTGTTAAGATAATTGAATGCTTTGACATGAAGACGTAATACATTAACAAAAGTTGATAGGTACATAAAATTTACACTATCCTTTTAAACACTTAAGTCAAATAGGCAGCGGAGAACTTATACAGATCAAATTAGAAATATTCTTCTCAAGGCGGTACGTAGCGTAAAGAACAGAAAAGCATGTAAGGTTAATGTCGTGGAGGCATGAAATAGAAATTAGAAATAGAATATTAGGCGTGGAATAGATTGTATTAGGCTCAGTAACTAAACTTTTAATCCGTTCATATCAATTTCAATAAAACATAACCGTACGTATCATTCATACGTAAACCTACCCTCACCTTAGCAAACTGCATCGGTCACGGACTAAACGTTATGGGAACCACAATCACAATAAATCATTTGCCGGACATAAGACGTGTCCGGCGTCGGAAAAACTAGCCAACAATAGACAACACCTTTCGAAATTTAAATCGCTACTAGTTTGGCCATGATTTATGGTCTATACACTCTATGGTCATTCCCACAGATATTATAAGACTGACAAAGACCGTCCCCTATGTTCAAAGACACATGCTGGGCTATTAAGGTCTTTGAGTGTCTTTGCATGCAAATCCGACGATCAGGGGCTAAGTCTACTATTGCGTTAAAGCACAAACGCAGTTCAATATCACTTCATGTAGTATCCGTAATAGTGTGAAGTTGGTAGTGGATTAGCAAGTGTCAAATTTCACCATTGACATCAGTAAGGCGAAAATTGTCACTTATGCTAATCTTACCATGTTTACAGTTTTAAGAGTCGCGATTTATACTCATGATTAATAACTAACGGGATTTATCGCGTAAGTTTTAAATAATAAAGTTACCTTTCTTAACCCAACGTTTCGGCTACGTTGCAGCAGCCATGGTCACGGGCAGACTGACCAACTTTATTATATAAAAACTTACGCGATAGGTCCCGTTAGTTATTAATCATACCATGTTTACTCTATTATTGATATGATATTGAACTGATGTTTAGCAAAAAGCATTAGCAGACTAAGGCCCCAGGATATTAGAAAAGTTCTGTCTTTGATGTTTTGTTTGGAGGTTGGTAATGCTCGCTTATTGGCGGTTGGAGAGGGTGAACAAAAGGATTGTGCCGTATATTGTTTTGAGGAATGGCCTCAAAACAATATACGGCACAATCCTTTTGTAAATGAGTCTGCCAGGATGTTTTAAGGAAATTAAATATTATACTTAGCTTAGCAATATTATTATTTCTTATAAAATACAGGGGTTTGTGTCTTCAGAAATAAGTGTGGAAGTGTATTTAAAGACAAGTATAAGATTTGGATAGTCTCAAAATTAAAACTTCTTCCTTTATTCATTACTTACCTACGTAAAATAATTGCATACATACGTATATTCACGCTTCTACGTCCCTAAGGGGATAGGCAGAGACTTTCGATCGCCTAAATTTCTTTACTAACATCCATTAAACTTATACATGCTCTTATTTTCTTCACACTGCATAGACTCGGCTTGAGAATAATATCTCCAACCTGATCTGTATAAGTTCTACGCGACCTACCCCGTCTCATTCTTCCTTATACTAATAATTACAATATTTTTTAATTAGTTTATTTAAATTAGATACTCGACCACAGACTATCACACGATATCCATCCCACATAGTGTGACGCCATGATTGATGGAAGCCACAATTTCTCTTAATTGCACAACATCTGTGTCAATGCTCTGTGGCATTATAATTCGCACTCGAAACAATTACCCACTAGGTGTCAGGGTGACAAACGAGCTGCTGCCTACCCCGCCGAGACGTGGGCGTAATGAAATTATTATGCAATGTATCATTTCATACGAAGGTGACAGGTTAGGGCGGTAAAGGGACTTTTGTTTAATAAGCTTCTTTTGAATATAGCATGCATGGATACAAGGTTTTTAATCCATTTCAAGGTGTACATAATCGCGCGTAATATCATAGTGTATTCGTAGCATTACTATTTCGGTTTTGATGGTATTAATATGGAATAATGGTGGTATACTAGTAGATTTTGCGTTCAATCATTCAATCCTTTAATACACAAATACTTAGACAAACAGTTACATTGTAGAGGGTTAGGCAGAGATCACGGATCCTGACAGACCAGTTTTGCTTCATTGACACTCTTACACCTCCTTGTACATATTCGGCGGTGATAGGTACTTCTAACCTTTAATACCTGATACCCAAGTCACCTTCTACAATAAAGGAAGAAAGTCATCAACTTAATAATGTATCTACATCCCACCTAGTAAAGAACTAGGTCTATAAACTAAGATCCTTCAACTTTAGCCAAACTTAAACTTTAACCTTTACCTAGCAATCATATGGAATGAATACACCGATAGAATCGATTTATTGAGCCCATTCGAAAGCGCATCTCGCGACTCGATTCATAATTCGTGTCGTTCGATGTACAGTAGATGTTTATCGGGATTATCGTGGGGTTATCGCGGCCTCGACAGATTTACAGAAGCTATTGGCATATTGGGTGAGATCGTTGCTTTCAATATGGTGGTTGGTGAGTGAAGTATGGCTGGGTTTCCCGCGTTTTGTTGTAAATATTATAGGAGTTTAAAATACATATAATTGTAGAATAAAACAAAAAATAATATGTTAATCATATTTTATAATGGTATTATATATGTATTAAGATGATAAAATGTGAAATGGTATTAATAATAAATTCTATTTATATTATATTCAGTTTTAGTTATATTGAAAATGTCAAAGGAAAATTATATGCAGCAACTTACTCCTAAATTCATAAATTAAAAACAAAGCCAGTAAGAAACTTCCAAAGACTTTGCAAAGGCTTATAACTTTTGATTCGTATAATTTGCCCGATGAGAAATCAATTAACAAATTAAGGAAGCTCTCAAAAAATTACGTAACAATCGCTAAGTAACCCTTTTGTGGTGGAAAAAGTAATTTCTAGAAAAACAATAGGATGCTTACAAATAGAGGGAAAAGGCAAAAAGAATAAAAGGTATTTGCGACTATAGCTTTTGCTATGCTACGTACATTGTAGACCAGGGTTTCGATATTTTATTTTAAAATAGGAAATATAATTTATATCATTGCCTTATAATATAAGTATATGTAGTCAAAATATAACTAAGTTGGCGATATAAAGGATTCAAAAAACGTAAATCTAGAATAAATTTAAAATATACATGTCAATTTACACTATTTTTTCTACGTTTGACGTATTCATTTGTTATAAGAGCTAACTTCAAAGATGGTCACGCGAACTTCTATCTACCTACCTTACAAGGTACATATATATTATGGAGCAATTACAGAAAGAACAGGAGTCAGACCAGTTTAGATTCTCTGTCTCAAACAATAGCATAAAAAAGCCATGATTATGATGAGCAAAACCTACAGAGTGCGGAGTTGACAACATCCATCTCAATCAATTTGGTCGTCCTCCCAGAGGGCCAACCCTTTGTGGCTTTCCAGCCCTTTGGTCCTCTCGCCTCGCCACAGAGTAGGGTGGCTTATAGACTAGATTGAACGAGTGAACGAACGAGGTAAGCAGCTTGAAGTGTTAATGTGATTCGTAATAAGTGTTAAAAGTTTTATTGTTTCTGTTCAAAAATGTATGTACATATGTAGAGACTAGTTTACAAGATATTTTTTATAGGCAAAGTCATAATACATAAGTTATTATCTTAGTGCGTTGTGTGGTATTGAATGAGAACACACAATGCTCCAATATACGAGTACACCATTAACAAACAAAACAAAATATAATTATATGGTTAAATAAACAGTATCAATCTTGGACCTTTTAGAGATTTTTAGTTACAAATGAAATTACAATTATTTACAAAGAGTCTTTCCACGTACGATACCTTCACCCCTCCCGATTTCGTTAATATAACAGCTCAACTTTCCACTTCTCTAAATAATACATTAAAACATCAATATAATCATAAAAAACCTTGCACTATACTTTATATTATATTGTACAAAATTTTTACAAAAAACAATTACCCAGTCTATTGCGAAAGAGGTCTGTGTAACCGCTAATCCAATTAATGTGAGGGTTGACACTTCATATTCGCCGCGGACGCTCAACATTATACGCACTCTTACACACTACACGGTAGGGCTATCATTATTATGTTTTCCTTCTTTCACTATTGCAACAATAAGAGTAAAGAAGTTAGTACGTAAGGAGATAAAATACATACATACATACATATTATATTGACGCCTCTACGTCCGTAACGGGATAGGCAGAGACTATCGATCGCCATCTGGGACGATCCTGATAAATTTCTCTTTCTTCACTCACACCTATTAACCTTCTCATACATGCTCTTCTGTTCCTCATGCTACGTAAGTAAAATAAAGTGATACTATAACTGTTCAACTATTGACTGTAGTTACTCGTCCTATAATACCTTTTTCTGGGTGGGCTGAGTCTCTAGATATAATATCAGCCCGGTTGTTATTACTGTTCAAATGTCTTGTGCTGATATTAATATGGAATATGATTGCCACGCCGATCACCTACTATTGTCATTGAACCTTAGTGCTTCTTCGTGGCTACTTTTGGGTAACTCTGAGCAAGGAAATATATATACTCAAAAGTCTAATTAAATAAACGAATTCTTATCCAATAGTAAAATTTTAATATTTCCAATTCCTGTCACGCAATGTTGAGAATTGGTCTTAATCAACGACTTGTGTCCAGCAAACAATGCGGCTAACAAGAGTCTTGAAGAATATCAAGTGGCATCAAAAATGTAGAATGCCACTGGGAAGTAAGGGTGTTGATTCGACGCATCCAAATACCATACAAAGAGATATGGTTAAAAACTCGATAGATTATGGAGCAATAACAAGTAATTTGTTCTAAGTAATTCGTGTAATAAGTAAATAGGCTTAATTCTTACCATATATGCACACCTGTTCTTAAAAACCATAGAGTTGATAGTTTCGAAGAATCTTTAATTTCATTTAATCTGTTTTTTGAATATAAAGATGTGGTGTGCAAAGAACAATAAAGATTTTCTTTACCTAAAAGTATTTAAGAAATAGATGGTCGCTTTTTACTACATGCCAGATATAAAGAAACTGATTCTATTTAAGTCCCAGAACATTTAGAACGTATTTATGTTATATTCCGAATTAAATTATGAGTAACAATTTTTCACTTCTAATATTTCTAATTTATTTAATTTGATTAATTCCTGAATGATTCATCCCGTTTCAGGAATATGTCGCACCAAAAACACCCCTAAAAATTAGCACAAATAAGTCGGCGACAGATTTTGAATAATATCACGACCAGCTACTAAAAGAGGGTCAATTTCTAAAGATAAGATATTCCAACAGTCGTCTATGGTGCGTCAACAAAGTCAGCAGCTCAGTGAAAGTTGAAAATACAAATAATTATTTTCGGCTGAATATTTAGTCAATTGTGATGCCAAACTGGCTAAATATGTTCGCTTTGGGATAAGATTTGGATCCTCAACTGGAACCAACCGAAGAACAAGGAAGAGAAGAATTAGAGCTTGGATTTCGTTTTTCTTCGGTTGTAGCGGTTGGCGGCGTTGGCGTAACCATGGCGATGGAATAACAAGAAGTTCCAACGCCGTGGCATCAGTGTTTGTACTTCAGCCGACATAACCTTAGTGGTGAATGGCTTAATAAAGAATAAAAAATCAAAAAAAAGATATTCCAAGAAAGTTTTTCCCAAGGATCATTTATATTTCCAAGGTAGATTTCCAGCCATACTCAACCACGCAGTTCAATGAATATTTACATATGTTTACGGTTGTTATCACTGAAAGGGTGGTCAGTACTAAGGGTTCCGAAGATCTGTCATCTTTAAGCTTAATTTGGTTGCGATGTTGTAGCAGACAATTATATGCAATTGTAGTTCGTAAAGTAGTACCATTAACACAATATAAAAGTGTATTTTTATTAATACCAACCTGATCCCCAGCAGAATCAAAATCTTCATAGCTCCTCCTACTTTATGTTTGTTTGTTGGCAGAACTGCGACCTAAAAGTAACTCCTTTGATACAACCTTATTTCGAGACTTCGAACAAAGCAACCTGTAAAGTGTACCTTGGTAGGGCCAAGAAAACTAATAATATTTCAAATCAAATCAAATCAAATCAAATTTTATTTGCAAACACACGTTATTCACTGTTGTTACAAAATGGTATAAGGTACAGTGTGTTCGACCGTATCAGGCATGCAAATTAACATAATTTTGTTGAATGCTTTTCACCTAATTGACAATAAACATGCAATACATATTATTAAATTGATTATGGAATTATAGTAAAGTCAAAAATTACATGTCTAGGTTAGGATATATTTAATAATAATTGTCATATAACATGCATTATTAATTATTTTATTTAGAATGTCAATATTAAAATAGTAATAAAATAATATCTAATTAAATAAAATGTCATATTTATGATATATATTCTTAATGGAAATATAATGAGTCCTCTAACTGATCATGCAAATATTCAGACACCGTATAGTAAGCCTTATCCAGAAGGAACTTCGACAGCCTTAATTTAAAAGCGTATAATGTGTCCGCATTTCTAATGGCACCTGGTAGCTTATTATATATGACAGGTATCATAGCGACAGTACTTTTTTTGCTCTTGGCATAATTGAACCTTGTATATTCTAATATATTCCTACGGCGTTGACTCTGTAGAGTCTTAAATAAGTGAGAGTTTCTTCGTACGAAGAGACCCACCTCCATTATATAAATGCATGGCAAAGTCATTAATCGCAATGCTATAAATTTGGGCCTACAACTGTCAGGGGGATAAATGCCACAAATTGTTCGAATACACTTCTTCTGAAATTTAAATACTGCCTCAGATCCAGTAGAGTTACCCCAGAACAATATTCCATATCTCACTACTGAGGCCACGTACCCATGGTATGATGCCAAAAGGGCTTCCATTTCCACCTTATGTTTCAGTCTAAATAACGCATAGGCATGGGAATTTAGTTTCTTACATAGATGTTCAGTGTGTACGTTCCATGACAACGACCCATCTATATACAGACCCAAGAACTTTGTACTATCTACATGTTTTAGTATACTATTTTCAATTATAATGTCAGTGTTATTCAGTTTATTCATGTCAAAGTTAATTTTAAATGTCTTTTCCAAATTAATTTTTAAGTCATTAGTTGTAAGCCAATCTATTATTTTTGTCAAATTTTTTTTATTTCCGAGTTTATGCTTTGATTATCTTTTTCTTTAAAAATTAATGTACAGTCATCGGCAAATATGACACATTTATTTTCTGTTGCATTTGGCATATCGTTAATATAAATAATGAACAGAAGGGGTCCCAGGATACTACCTTGTGGAACACCCCTTCTCACATGCAGTGGCTTCGAAGTATATGTTATATTTCTATTTCTATGTATTAATATATCCCCAAAGACCACATTTGTCCTACCAACAGTATAAGCGAAATATAAAATTCCAATGTCTGTAACTGCGTTCACATACCGGTTTTCGTTAATTATCCTTGAAATTGGTCAGTATTTATTTAGGGTCCATGAAGTAATTACGTGCTATTACTCTCAGCAAACGACAATATCGTCTGCAATCTGTACCTTTATTAAATTATTAAACAATATTTACATGAGGTAATAAATCAAAATAATATCTAGCTAAATAAACTGATAATTATAAAATAGAATCTTAAAGCTAAATATATCTGTACCTGAGGGAAAATATCGTCTGCTGACCTATGGTATTAGTAATATACAGCATATTTCATTGACGAAGGACTCACTGTCTGTCACAATATATTTAGTCAATTATTAACTTTGTGCAGATAAATAAAAACGTAAACGTCTTTCAAAATTCTAACTTCTCCATAAAGATTGACGTACATGTATTTATATTTCTCTCTTATTTCCTAGCCCCGTCATAAAAAAGTATATTAAAACGGTCTCCACCTAATCCGGCCCCAACAATGTCAAAATTTAATATCGTCTTAGTTTTAATTCTACTTATTAAGGGTTGCCCAAGAAGGGGAAAGGAGACTACGAAATAAATCATGCTTTAACGTTATAGATATAGAATTCAATATTGCATGATCAGTAAAAGGTCAACGGATATTCAGGTAAGGTTTTAGAATATTCATATTTGTACATTTTTTGAGGAATCTAGGGTCTACGTGTATATATGGATGTACGTATTACTTAGTACCATTGCTATCTAGAGGCCCAAGTCCATTAAAGCGTTTAAGCATATTCGTAGTTTTATATCACTTCAGTAATAGTGTGAAATTGATAGTGGATTAGTTAAACTGTCTAATTACACCATTAATGACCGCAATAACATTAATTTTCGGCATAAAAATGGCCAATTATGTCACGAACAAATTTACACTGTCACTGAATTGACATTGAAATAATATTTTGCTGAAAGTATTAGTGGACTTGGGCATCAGTATATAGTAGACAGCAACTAAAGAGATATGTAGTAAGCAGGATTTAATGGAGATGAAATAGTACAGTTTCAACAATAATCCATGTTAATTTGATGTTGACTAAGAAAATTCTATTGCGAAATTCTCTCCAACCTGAAAGACATTGAATACTAATCTTCATATACATATTTTTCCATCTTACCACACATTATAAATACACCTATAGCTATACACTACCATATGTTGGTAAGCTAAACAAGCATACCGTTCAATTCCACCCCTCTGAGTAATAATACCCTCATAGCTTTGATTGATAAAACCTCAATCATCGGGTACTTTTAATAGATCAGAAGTAGGCGTGTCTGTCACCGCAGGGTTCCCAACACTTAACCAGTATAACTAGCTCCTTAATACGATAGGAAATGAAGGTTTTGGGAGGTCAAATAAAATGGTGGTGAACATTAAAAGAGTGAAAGCACCCTTAATGAGTTGGAAATGGTTCGTTCTTTTCCAACTAATAACTAATCGTGGAGAAAACTTTGTGGGATGGTGTATTCTCGTTTAGGACTTGATTCAAAACATAAATTACAAAAAGGAAATCGGTGTTTTAGGAATTAAGCTAAATTGTATGAGATGGATGGATATTTCATACTGCTGCCATTACAACCAACAAGAGTTAATATTTTGTAAGTTTTTGTCATTGTGTTGATGAAAGGGTATGTACTCGTATGTAAGTAAATTAAATACATATATACTGTACTCGCCAACTATCATGTATACTTCCGAATAGGTTAAATGAAAAAATGATTTTTGCTATGATAACGGAAATATATAGATATATGTATAATATTTCTACATGTCCATCCTAGCCTAGTGTCTTATTTGGACCTATTCTTATCATGTTCTTCTCATGTAATTATCAATTTAATTTTTAATCTGTACAAAAACAAACTATAAAACTAATGAATTTTCTACTTACTAGTCCAATACATCAATAAATAATACATTCCCCAATCTCTTACACCAAACAGGAGTACCAATTCCCCACTCGACCCATACCCCCCACGTACTTTGTTTGTACCGGGACGCAGCTGGATGCCAGAGCCTGGGGCGAAGAACACATGTCCATGTGTATGCGGTGTACTAGGACATTGTTTAAGACCTAATTGATTGGGTCCTTTTGTATAGGGAATAGTGTATTGACAAGACAAGAGTTTTTTGGTGTACTAAATTTTGGAACCACAAATTTTCTTGGGTTATTTGGGTTTTTATAAGGCATTGATAGGAAGTATTAATAGGACTAGTTACTATTACTGCTATTGGTGTACTAGTTCTAAAATGTGAATTAAAAGATAATACAGATAAAAAAACTATTATTAGATATCGATGCTGTTTAGTATTTTATTTGTATCCTAAACTAGCAATGAGGCTTCTTCAAATGTAATTTCTCAAGATTTGGGTTTTTAAAAATGTCTTTTAAGACAAGTGGTTACAAGTATATGAATATTGCAGTAACTATTTTCTATAATTATCACATAGAACATTGTAACCTAATACCCGCTAAACTATTAACTTAAAATTACAAAACTAAACCATACTATATAGAAAACTATGAATAAGCTTATCAAACAACCATCATACAAACATCGACCCATTCGTTATGCAATAACGGTATTCCACAACAACACAGATCAATCAAGCGAACAACTGACCACAACCCCAGGAAGTAAACCGAAGTAAACCGCCAAAGAATAGCTATGAACCCTCCACTACTTATTTTGGCCAATGTCTCGGAAGTTTTGACACTTCGCCCCAGGAACAATAGGCTTTGAGATGTGACATAAATATTTCTTTTGTGGGTTAAGGTAAACGCGGGTCGTGGGAACCCAGGGCTTTGATGGCCGCCTTTGTCCAAGGCTGGGTGAACCACATTTGATTGTTTGTTGTGATGTACAGGAGTCCATTGAAAAGTATTTAGTTTGGTATAATTTTGGCGGCTGCAGGATTTTGTGGTCTTGATGCTTTTTGGTCAATGTTTAATGTAGCGGTAATATTATTTCTGAAACAGAATATGTTGTAAAATCAAATACTGAAACTTTTTTTCTTTTAGGACTTGTTTAGGAAGATATATCACTAAGATTACGCTATTAAGTACACGCTTGTAATGTAAAGCTTAATTAAATCATATGGAGCATTGATATTTTTGTCTCTTAACTAATAATTTTATTTTATAATTGTGTATCAGAATATAAACTACAATTCACACATCTTTTTACTATGACTGCATACGAAGCAGGGTAAGCTATTATGGCATGTATTTAAACTTAGGCATCTAACTTTAAAATAATATTATAACAAGCCCTTGCACATTACACTACATACCCATTTTATAGCTATCTACCAAGTACCAAGAGATCTAACTCATCTCAAGTCACAACACATGAGCAGTGAGGGTGTATCTCTTTGTCTCTGCGACCGCTCCGCAGAGATCCGCCGCAATGATATACGAGCCACTCTAAGCAGCAGGGAGCCATTTTAAAAGCGAAATTGGACTATGAAGTATTAGGACCAAAACGGTTTCACTCATGGCATAATTGACACTATGCCGTTGTCAAGCGTCTGTCACAATGACATAAATCATTCTTTATGGCGGGATGCCTTTTACTGTTCCGCACTTGAAATCCAACCAACTGCCGTATAGTTGAATACTTGGGGATGCTAGACATATTAGTGGACTGGGTTATCTAGCATTAATTGACCTAAACAGGCTAATTAAAAAACATAAAAATGTGATTAAAGATCCCATGTACCGTGTTAACTGGGATGTAAAAGGAATGCTAACTAGCTGCCGTCCTTCCCGGCATGTCGCAGGAGGGGATTAAGGGACTAGATGTAAGAAGAATCTCTTCGGCGATGGGCTAGCAACCTGTCACTAATGTCCCATAATGCCATCGCAACCCCAATATTCATGCTAAAAGTGACCTAGGAGATATTATATCTCCGAAGTTCTGTTCACCCCGAAAGGCATTAAAGGACGTAATGTTATACGTATGTAAAACAATCCCTTAATCTTACCCCTACTTAATTTTGTAGTTTTTATCTCAAACTACACTAAATCGATTGTTATTTAATAACGATTCCAATATAATAACTAACCTAACTTGGTGTCAATGTTATCACATGCATTGTCTGTGGCAACATATGTATTTATATTAACCCGTTAAAAATGTATACTTTTAAATCCAAGTTTACAATGCCTCTAGTACATTCAAAATAGACCCTACCCCTCTGTGCAGTATATCACAGACTCACCCAATATATCAAAGGAACTTTCAATCAGCGAAAGCATTCAAATTCGAATAAGGAACAAGCATTGTTATTCTGTGGCCGCAAACGAATTCACTTTTTGTCCCCCACGACAATGGTACGTGTGTTTCATGAGACCTTTTACTATGGAAATAGTTTTAGGGGTGCGTGTTATAAAATTGGAAGAATTTCCAAGATTGAGGCTTGACGTTTGCGAACTTGTTCTAGCGTAAGATCAGCGCAGTGATTGTACTTCAATCATTGTATATATGTTGAGCTGAGCACTGGGCAATGACATGCACATGTAGGATTTAATAACTTACTTGTATAAACAAATTTTTTCTTCTTTTTCTTATTTTTAATTTCCTGTCTGTGTATGTCATTGTGTTTCTATGAATGAAGCTTACTATTATTATTATTAAATTAATTGATTGGTTTAGATTGTTTATTGTGTTGCTCCAGAATATTTTATTTTAGTCTTGTATTTTCTGTAATTATTGTTAAATAATACATACATACAGACACATCACGCCTGTTTCCCTGTAGAAGGGAAGGCAAAGATCTCCATTTGTGCCAGACCTGACTAGCCACTTTCGCTTTATTGACACTCATACACCTCTTCATACAAAATCGGCGGTTATAGGTACTTCTAACGTTACCCTTTTCCAATATGGCGTCTCTCTGACTGTTATATATCTTATTGGGCCGGACCCTACGTAGTTATTTCCTGTGATTATTATTAAATAACTAGATCGAAATTTGTATTCTATGTAAATAAAATAAATAATCAACTACAATACTTTTTGCGTCGTGAACAGTACAATTTTGACCAATGATATGACATTCGCAAACTTCTCATAAAACTAAAGTCAAATATATTTGCAGTTACATTCATTATGATCACTACACGTAACAAACAATTTGTTTAAATAATTGCATGTCACACACAGTTACACTTTGAAGTACAATTCTTTAAAAACTTTCATATTTCACAAAGCACACTACCACTTTAAAGACAAACGCGTTCACGACCAATAACCTTTGCAGGGCAGTTAGATGTTCAGGTTTCCATCTCCACTACCACCTTAAAAAAATAAAACGGAACCCAAAACAAACCATTCAACCCCACTTTTTCATATTTTTTGTGCGCATCTATTCGTCATACGCACGAGTTCGCACTACATCATGGCACCAGATAAATGATGGAGAGGATCCTTCACTCGCTAAGGCTTTGTTCTAGAAGGCTATTGATTTAGACTTGACTATAAGACAGATTGGAAAAAAATTATAAGTACATACATATACATTTACGTCCTTTAATCCTTTGGTGGACAGAACTTACGAAATATAATATGTCCTGTGACACTTTTTAGCATGAATATTGGAGTTGCGATACCATAATAAAACATTGGAGGTTGCTAGCCCATCGCCCAATAGATTCTATTTATCCTCCTACGACGTGCCGGGAAGATCGACAGTTACATAGCGTTCTTTTTAGATCCCAGACTTAGCAAGACACAGCACTGTGCGAGATATATAAGTCTAAAGAACATACTCAGTAGTTAGAATTGGTCCAAAAATAGTGCCATTCATTTCATTGATTTAATAAATGATTTAAACGTCGTCTAGTTAATAATTGTGCACGAAAGTTTGAAGACTATTAATGTCATAATAAATGAACCTACTTATCCGACTTAATTAGTACAGTTATCATCTCTGCGTTAGAATTTATTATTTTACCTTCTTTTTCCATTAATATGACAACTTAAACACTTATAAATAATATCCTATATATATTTTATAGGTTTATATTAA
The DNA here is from genome assembly GCA_030578115.1 of Leucoptera coffeella. NCBI lineage: Eukaryota > Metazoa > Arthropoda > Insecta > Lepidoptera > Lyonetiidae > Leucoptera > Leucoptera coffeella. Next base: position 298 of record JAMBLF010000952.1, on the reverse strand, counting down.
ATGTTAACATAAGTAATAAATAACACCCTCGTCAACCGAAATAACCGGAGTAGGTTCCGTTTATTAACGAATGTCGATGCAAATAAATTTGTTTCTCGCCACTTACAAACCAACATCCATGGAAAATGTCTACTAACAGAAGTCGACCTCAATAGTACTGTAAATTTTATTCATGCAGCTTATATGCTCGTCAGTTTCTTTAAGCTTCGACAAAAAGTGTAATTAATAAACATTACGTATAAGATGTAAATTAAATCAATTGGTGGTTTGCTAACATATTTTATCTCTTAGTTGTGCT